>CAMOHE010053745.1:0-32925 GCA_946598075.1 Artocarpus hirsutus
TCTCAAAATAAAAATAAAACATAAACAAATAAATAAACTATAGTTTAACGTAGCACCTTAAATTTTAATAATATACAACTGTCATCATCATCATTTCAACCCTCAACAAATCTTAATACAGTCACATAAAGTAACAATTGATGCTTACATTAACATGCAGATCATTCTTTGCATTCAAAGCAATTCCAATGTAATATAACTACATAGCTTCCTCAACTGTTTTTCTTGTAACCATCTCACACTTAGTGAGTCCTGAAAAGAGGAAAATATAAGGAAATGAGCGACAACATGCTCAATAGGGAAAACCATTACTCACCTTAAGGTTTTATTCTTGACCACATTAAATCTGCATGGTTAGTTAGTTTTCATCATTATCCAAATTATGTGATTTATTATTATCATATTCCGTGGATACCATAGTACATATACATATATACAATATTAATATTTATCATTATTCCTAAGTATCTAAATTACATAAAGTATCACTCAACTTATCGAAACTCAAATAGGCGTGCTTAGCTACCCTCCAAACATTCCGAGCGTATTTCGATGAGGGGACATCAAGCCCCAAGTCCTCACCAAGTCGATTCCTGTACAGTATGTTTTGGGACTTTCGACCCAAGGGAGCGTCATCACCTCCCCCTATTTTGCCTTTTAGGGTATTCGTATCCAAGGACGTAACTGCCGCCCTCTTCACGTCTCACCATTTCTCAATATTCAATCATTATTTATAGAGTCAATTTCTTAACCATGCTTCCCAATTTATAACAATATATGTTAATTCATTATGTTCCTCGCTAATCAATACAAGGCGAGTTCATGTCATAGTTTCATATGTGATTCTCATATAATAGTAGTTTAAAATAGATACATATATCTTATGGTAAAACAATCAATTTTAATTCCATAAAAACCTCACAAAAGATAAGTAATAGAATCCCTACCTTTCAAGCTTCTCAACAATCTTTTAATTTTGGAATTAATTAACATTAGCTCCACACACCTTTGATCCTAAGTCATGCATAAAGACAATTAAAACTAAAGCACAACATATAACCACATCCAGAAATGAATTATGTGTAAATCTACATATTTTAGTCTCAAATAAAATTCATAAATCACTTAGGATAGTGTTGAAAATGTTGCAAAACATTAAGGGATTAGAAGGTGAGCAAAATTGGGTTCACTATCTACAATTAGCACTAGGTTAATAGGTGGTTTACTTAAGATAGACGAGTGATTTACTGTCACTGGTAAGTTTACTAGTTTACAATCCAAGAATTGAAAAATTCATAGAAAATAAAATACAACTCCGATTTAGGCTCATGATAGCTCGTTGGAAAGCTTAGGATGTCTACTTTTTAAATATGCAAACCAATTTATAAAATTCATTTTCATCAAATCCTAGAATTTCAAGAAAGTACTACTGCCCATAAAGAGCATACAAGGTTTATGAAAGGTTAAGTTTCTCTTTAACCCAAAGCATATTATTCTTGTTCAAAATCCCAAAATCATTTCAAAATATGCAGCATGCATTATATAATCATAATAAACATATTCTCATGAGTTTTATACCAAAATCGTCATCAAACCAAAATAAAGGTTGATTGTCGGTTTCAATTTAAGATTCAAGTTTTTGTCCACAAATGCTTAAATATGCATGCTAACATAATTAGAAATTTGCATGAACTTTGAACACAAAAATTATACATTAAAGATGGAGAAACACAAACTAAAAACCAAGTTTGAATTAAAGAAAACCTACCTCAAAATTTCTTTGAAAAACACCAAAGTTTGGGTAAAAATTAAGCTTGAATTGACTCCAAAACGGCTTTAAACATAGCTAGGAATTATAGTTACTGTGGCTGCAAAGAGAGATTTATGCTTTGTGTTTTGAGTTAAAAATTGAAATGAGAAAGGAGAGAATGAGAAACTAGAGATGAAAGTGGTGATGGTTGAATAAAAAGGAATCAAAATAATTGAGGAGCGGGAGATAATTGTAGGTTTATAGGGAAAGTTGTAGGAAGAAACAAATAAGCATTAAAAGAAAATATTATCATGTCTCCCATGGAGACTTTTAGCAAATAATGTCAACATAATTGAGGGGGGCAAATGGGGCAAGTTGTGGAAGAAGATGAATGAAGCATTAAAAAGGTGGTTGAGAAAATAAATCGATATCTCCTAGTAATTGAGGTGGATTAATTTTATGTCTCCTTCGGAGACCTTTAGCCAAATGAGAAAGAGGCTACTTAATTGAGCATTAATGTAGGGGGACAATGTTGGTAGAAGTGGGTGATAGGTAAATTTTGAATGTTTCCTATAGAGACTTGGTAAGAAATACTAAAGTGACATTTTATTCATATGATTTTTATAAAAATCATACTCGTTAAAATAATAGATGTTTCAATATAGAACAAAGAAATAAAGAAAGAAAGAAAGAAACCATGTATAGGAAAAACAAGAACCAAATAAAAAAACATAAAAAAAAGAAGACCCAAACACTGGTTTTTGTGGGATGTTCTAATGCACTCATTTCTTATTCATCTCAAAAAAGGAGGACAAAATAGTTTTTAGAATGATGTATATATATATATATATATATATGTATAATTTGTTAGGGAAAAAATGATACAAGCAGATTGATATTTATGTTTCATTGTTAAAGTTATTTTTAGTAAGTTTGCACAATAATAACATATATTACTTTATAGAAGTAACCTTGAATCTAATTCTCAAATTCTACTGTTAGAATAGTTTTTAGAATCTGTTTGGCAAAAGTAGGGTTTTACCAAACATCCTAACATGTTATAAATTCTTATGAGGAGCTAAAAGCAACCTTTAAAAATATACTAAATGAACGCTAAAGCTCATAAAAAATAGTATTTATTTGACAATACCAAAAAGGGGTGGAGTCTAGTGCAGCCTTTGGACCGAACCCTTATGGTTTGGCCCCCTTAATATGGTGTTCCTTTGGTGGAGGCATGTGTGTCATGGCGACCAGAGATGACTGAGAAGGGCCGAGTGGTCACTTTTCTTTTTGTGGGTTGGGACAGCATGAGTGCTTTAGGTCCTCTACTTTTCGGGGCTTCAGTCTTTATGAGGCGATGGGTCCATGGAGAGGCACGTTTTTTGGTTGATGATGGTGTTTGGATAGGCTGGGGTTAGGGGGTGGGGGGGGTTTCATATATTGGAGGTTCGACTCTTCTCTAGCATTTCTTTGGCTAGTTGGCAATGCTACGGCTTCCATGCTCATTTTTGGCAACAACCAACTTCCAATTAAAGATCCTATTGATGTCTCTTAGGTTTGACCTTTTTTATTTATATTATATGTTTGTCAAATAACAATGTTAATATTTCTGTCGTCTTTATATTGCTTTGTTGGTTTTGAAATCTCTATGTCTAGTCTGTGTATCCTTATTCTTTTTGGTGTTGTGATAAGCCTTGCAATTACTTTTTTTGGTAGGCCTCACAAATAATATTTGTATTTCTCTAATTTCAAATGCAATTAATTTTTTTGTTCCAAAAAAGGAATGTTTTGTCCCCTTTTGGGGAAAAAAGAGAGAGAGAAGATGGTTCCACTTATTCCTCCTAAGAAAATTACATATTATGCCATCTTTTAATCTCCCTTGTTTATGCTACAAAACGGTTTTAAAAATTTTGAAATGCCATATTCAGGCAACAAATTATTATAGCTTAATTCTGTTGTTATGTCTCTCTCTCTCCTCCTTATTTTCCGTCTATCTTTCTCCTCTATCTCTCTCTAACCTTTAAGCTATGACTACTTCCGCCGTTGAAGATGAATTGGCTCTAGAGATGAGGAGATTGCAGGGACAAGTCACGAGATCGGGAGTTCGTCTATTGACAAAGATGACGAGCTCTGACCAACCTCCTAATGTATCGCCCAAATGTTTCTTTAAATAGGGATGTTTGTAGTATAGAAAGGAGTTGTTGTATCCATGGGGAGATGGGTATTTGAAAGATTGAAAATTTTAAGGTTTAAAAAGGAAATGAATTTTTAAAATAAAACTTAAACGGAAACAAGTATTTTTAATAAATTTTAAAATGATAATTTAAAACATAGAATTAAAACAATAAATCTTCAAGAATCCCTTGTATGTTTGATAATTATTAAAGGATTTTAACTCTAATTATGAATTATCTAAAGCATTTGATTTATTTTATCTTTTTTTAATTAATTTCAAGCACTTTTACTAATTTTACAAGTCAACTGAAAGCGACAATATAACAAGCTATAATACAGTGAAGGTTTTTCTATAAAAAGTAGCAAAATAACCACCTCTCAATAGTGATTTGATGTAGTAATTATGAAAATTATAACCATTGTTACTATAATTATAATTAACATAATTTAAAGATAGAAAAGATGATAACAAACCAAAATTATTATATTTTAATGGAATAAATCTTTGCATTAATTTTAGCATAATCTCATCTTATGAAATATTTAAAATCAACAATATAACAAGTCATATTGTAATAAAAAGACATTCCATAAAACTATGCATTATTTCATTATTATTAATATTAATTATGCAACACAATTAAATTATATAAAGAAAGTATGACTGAATCTATGAAAAAATACGCAGCATAATAACATTAACAACAGTTATTAAAACATGAAAGATATAACTTATTCCATAAAAATATAAACATTACATAACAAATATAGAGTTAAAAATCATACTAAAGTTCTACATATACAAAATCATCTCTCTATCTTAGGTGTTATTTTATTATTTTTGTTGGGGTCGGGTGTTTTAGTAGCATCTCTTGCTAAAAGAAGGAGTAAGCTGAGCAAGAGGCTCCACTCTTTAAAAAAAAATAAAGAGAGAAAGGGGATGAGGTGTCGAATAAATAGGGTGCACCTCTATTTATAGTGTAAAAATTAGCACTATTTATATTATTTTAATATTTATTTTATATTAATTAATTAATTATTTTTATTTATTTGCTCAAATCAACTTGCAAATGCAAGTTGTGAATTTTTCAAGTTTAGTATTTTTCTTCTTTCTCCTCTAGATAAGCCTTCTTCAGTGTGCAAGTTTTGGGACACGATTTAGTATGTCGCATGTACGGGATGAATGAGAAGGTGTGATCTAGGCCATTGGATTCGCTAATTGAACTTGAAGCAACGGCCAAGATTGAGTCTTCAAAAGAGCATGGACCTACTCTGTGGATGCTTCATTTCGACCGTTGGATTGTGAGACGAACGGACGAGATCAAGGATTCAAGGGCTTAAAGCTAATGTCACACGCGCAGGACCAGAGGAAATATGAGATTCTCTCGACACATGGGCCTGGCTCTGGAAATTGACGCGCCTCCTATTGACACGTGTCATACACTCCCCAATCATAGCATGCCACTACACTCCACTAAGCTGAAATTTGAAGTTTTATCTTTTCTTCTTTATTTGTTGTTTGATTTTGCTCGTTTTGATGCCGTTTTCTTCTAAATTTCAAATCCAAAATTAACAAACACATTAAAATTAATTATTTTACAAACTTAATATTTACAATATTTACATATATTTTTACATTAAAACACATAAAATTTACTAAAAATAATTACAAAATTAAAAAATTAACAAGCTTTTTCGGTTTCACACAGATATATTATTAAGGATGGAAATATTTTTAGAAATTACTAAAATTATATTAAAATATTTACAAACTAAAAACATATTTTTTAAACACATTAATACTACAAATAATTATTTTTACGGTTTTAATTATTTACAAACTAAACATATATTTAACACACATAAATGTCTCTAAAAATTACCAAAAATATTATTAAACATAAAACAAACTAAAAACACATATTTAAACATATTTTTTCACTAAGACACTAAAACACCTTTAAACACAAACTGCTATTAATTAAAGGATTTAACAAGAAATAAAAGTGTAACTAAATAATTTTAACCTTAAGAAATGTACACATTTATGGTCTCATCACCTCTTTTTACTAGCGAAGAGCAAGAATGAAGCTTGTCGACTGTGTCGATGGCCTCTTGAAGTTGTTCAGATCTCCGTGCAATCATGACTCCCAAAGTTGATTAGATCTCTATTCAATCGCGAAAAGCAAGGGCGAAGCTCACCTGTTGTGTCTACGGGCTCCCGAAGTTGATCAAATCTCCTGTGCTGTCGACATAGATGATAGCTGAGATTTTAAGATCGAGTTTGTTGCCAGATTCCGTCATCATCGTTGTTTGTTCTATTATTCTGTCTGTTGTTGTTGCTATTGTTGTTATTACTACTGTTGTGGTTGTTGTTTGTTAGTTTTTTTCCTTTGCTTTTTTTTTTTTAACAGGCGACATCGTCGGTATCGGTGTAGGCGAGGAGAGAGAGGAAGAGGAAGAGAAAGAGGAGAGGAAAAGACTGGAAAAAAAAAGTCTCGAATGGACACTACAATATGTATTGGGGGGACACAAACAATATCCTACAGAGTAATAGTGCAGCACGTCCTGAAGGGGCATAGGACATGTCCTGAAAGTACATTAAAAAAATCTTAAAGAGACACACGATATGTCACACAGAGACATTTACCAAATTTGTGGCATAAGAAATAAGAAATTTTTCACATCATTGAATCTAAAAAAGTACCATTTATATGAATTGTTGCCCTATTCTCCCCTCCCTAAATTCCCCCAGCCTTTGCTTGGGCAGCCCAGAAAGAAACCGGGAGCCCAAAATTCATGATTTTGCAATTCTCGTCAAAATAATAATAAAAAAAGGCGCGGTGAAATGAAAAACCTTTTTGTTCGTTGAGTACAAGTTCGATGAGACCTAGCAAGCGCAGGGCAGCCATAGCGCATAGCCAACATTAACAGACCGCCATTTTTTGCCCTAACTTGTACCCTCTCTCTCTCTCTCTCTCTCTCTCTCTCTCTCTCTCTCTAAGATAGACTTAACATGGGAAGCTTCGCGAACAGCAGTAGAAATGGCGGCGGCGCCGTGGTGGACAAGGGCGTGGATTTCGCGCAGTACTTCTGCACTTACGCCTTCCTTTACCACCAGAAGGAGATGCTCTGCGATCGCGTTCGCATGGACGCCTACTTCAACGCCATCTTCGAGAACAAACACCATTTCAGTGGAAAGGTATGCCACTGAGTGCGTTTGGTAGTATTTTAAAAAATAAGTGAAAATAGTTTTGTTTTGAAAAATAAGAAGTTTTTTGAAATTTTATAGAGAATGTTTTTTGAAATTTTTGTCTCAAAAAACGTATAAAAACATTTTTAAAAATTTTAAGACAAAATCAAACAGGGCCAATGTATCATGTATGTGTGTGTTCATGTTCTCTAGCGTTTTTTACTTGTATGCCCGCCAGAGCAAAGATGAGTCGATTTCCCTAGGTTTTGGTTGTTCAATATTATTTTTCAAAAAGTTTGAAACTTTTCTCTGCTATATACTATTTGCTTTTAGCTGAGTGGAATTGGAGGGGGTAAAAAATTGTTCCTAAGGGTACGATCACAAAACGAGTTCGGATCTTGACTGAAAATCTGGAGAGATTATTGTAGTTGATTAAAGCATTATGAAATTTGATTATCATGGAATTGGCATAGTCTTTTTGTTTTAGAGGAGATAAAGCTCTTAACCCTTGTGAAAGATTAGGATTAGCGTGGATTTGAAACCTTTTGAGATAGTCTTTGAGTTTGTTTTTGTAACGAATTCGATTTTTTGGGACAAAATTTTTCGAGGCTATTTAATTATTAGCATGTTTTAAAAATCCTGAATGCCTGATTTAATGTGTTTGTGGAGAAGACGGTGTTAGATGTTGGGACTGGGAGTGGCATTCTTGCAATATGGTCGGCACAAGCTGGTGCAAGGAAGGTTTATGCTGTGGAAGCGACTAAGATGGCAGAACATGCTCGTGCACTTGTGAAAGCAAATAACCTTCAAGATGTTGTTGAAGTGATCGAGGGCTCCATTGAGGATGTTACCCTCCCCGAGAAAGGTTTTTTTTTTTTTTTTTTTTTAATAAATCTATTTCTAGTTAAGTTGTGCAAATTTGAGTTCATTTTTGTTATGAATATATAGAGTTTATACCAATTTTTGTGCAGTTGATGTAGTTATCTCCGAGTGGATGGGATATTTTCTTCTCCGCGAGTCTATGTTTGATTCGGTGATTTGTGCACGTGACCGTTGGTTGAAGCCAAATGGAGTAATGTAAGCCTGCTTAAGCATCTAATTGCCTTCCAAATTTGCTCTCTTGTGTTGTTGAATTATGCAGAAACATAACGATCTTGTTATGCAAAGGAGTTATTTTTTTCATACTTTTCAGTTGTTTGCTAGCTGAGCACATTGCAATAACATAACGTGGGCTTAAGTAATGTATGAGAGTCTCCTGCTTGGTCTTATTAAACAAGTCTTCTTTAAAATAACAAATATAACCTTGTGGTGTCTTTATAGACATATTGTTTCATGACTTTATTTATCATGCCAGGAACTCATTTTAGAGTGCCACATAATTGTAGTAATGGATAGTATTTTTGTTCACCATTCATTTGTCAAATAAACAGAAACTTGTCTTTGTGCTAAACTTAGAGAAGTCCACATACAGATGGTATGGAATTTTGTCAAATGGGCATTCATGTATGAGTTCATGCAACCAATTGTGGTATCTGATGCTCACATGTTTAGCTGCTTCCCTCTCTTTTCTATCCCAGAATACCTAATCTTAGACAGTCTCCTGTGTCCTTGTTTAGCATTTGTTCTGTGTTTGTAAATTATATTCGTGCACTATGCAGTATGCAGTCACCAGAAGTGTTTGTGAACCCTTATGGATTATTAGAGATTTAATTTGTGAATGGTGCATAGATGAACGTATGACGGTTGTTCTTGGTGATTTAATAGTTTTCAGATGATTTGAGATGAATGTACCTCCTTCAGTAGGTCTTAATTGGTGACTGAAAAGGTTTCAGATGATGTGAAACGATGCATTTGGGATCGATCTGAGCTGACTGAACAGACTTTTTTTCTTAGGTATCCTAGCCATGCTCGTATGTGGGTGGCACCTATCAGGTCTGGATTGGGGGAACATAAAATGGGTGATTATGAATCAGCTGTGGATGACTGGTGTAATTTCGTAGACGAGACAAAAACTTATTATGGTGTTGATATGAGTGTTTTATCAAAAGCTTTCTCTGAAGAGCAGAGGAAATACTATCTACAGGTGATTCCTAATTTCTGGAGGCCAGCTGAGTTTCATTTATCTCTCTTTTTGAATAAATTGTCTACGTGGGTAAATTTCTTTTTCCTCGTTATATGCTGTTGGTCAACATTGGCATCATGTAACCATATTCTTATGGAAATACAATATTCAGTCTCCCTACAAAAGTTAAAATGTGACTGCTGTTTATGTTCATGAGATGTGACTCGGTTTATTTACTTGATGTTATTTCACTCGGGAGATTATAGGATTCGCATCTGCTGTTGGATGAATGCTTACTTTCTCACTAATCATTTTGATGAACTCGTGTATAAATAGTTGAGGCTACTAATTAGAACTAAAATGCAATTGATAGTGCTGAAGTTCAAAGTTTTGTTTTTGTTTTTGTTTTTTTGTTTTTGGTTTGTAAATTATCATTTACTAATAAAATTTTCTCAAATTATGTGTCCTATTTTGAAGTATTCCATTTGCTTAAGATGCGTCGTGCATGTATAAAATTTATGTAGACATCATTGTGGAACAATCTTCATCCAAATCAAGTTATTGGGTCCATTGCCATGGTAAAGGAGATTGATTGTTTAACTGCCACCGTCAATGACATTCTTGAGGTCAGAGCAGATATCCATTCGTCTATAACTCTTGAGAGCACTAGATTCTGCGGTTATGGTGGATGGTTTGATGTTCATTTTAGAGTAAGTCGATCGTCACTTGTCAGCTATTCTTTTTGGTTTTGGTTTCTCAAGCGTCTCCGTTGTAGTTCTAACCTTAGTCTCGTTGTGCTCTGTTGCTTCAGGGAAGAAAAGAGGACCCGGCTCAGCAAGAAATAGAGTTGACCACTGCACCTAGCGTGGAGAATGGCACACATTGGGGTCAACAGGTAGTCACCACATTCACTTTTTTTTTTTGGTTATGTGAATAACAGCAGGAAAGTCTTTTGGTCAGCGTAATGATTCATTGCCACTATTCCCATTTTATTTAGCCAATTGCGGTCTTCTATGCAATATTATCACTACCCTTTGCACAGACCGTAATTTTTTAATTAACATATCAATTGGTTGATAGTGAGACTGATGCATAGTTGGTACACGTGCACTATGGGTTAGATCTTTCTTCGGATCAAGGAAGAGACTATAGGAATATGACTGGGAATTGACGATGATTCATGTTTCTTGGATAGGTTTTCCTCTTGCACCCCCCCATTCGCGTCAGTGCAGGGGACAACTTAAATGTTTCTTTTTCAATGAATCGCTCAAACGAGAATCATCGACTTATGGAGGTTGATTTCAGCTGTGAAATTCAACAAGCTTCTGGCCAGCTGATTCCGCGTTTCAGTAATAAGTTCTACGTTGAGTGAGAAAGAGGCAAGATCACATAGTTTGCTCTTGACCTTGAGAAAGGTAAAATCTATTAGTTCTTTTCACTGTGAGAAATGCATGACAGAAAGGCGTACATGCATTTGTCCCTTTTTGATGAGTGTCTGGCAATATTTTTTTTTTTTTTGGGAATTGATTTATCAGGACACCATCCTATTGAAGGGCTTTTTTTTTTTTTTTTTTCCACATTAATATAGAATGGGACTATCTAACGACGTTAATTTTGTTTATTTTCAGTGTCTCTGCAAGGTAAACGTTCACCAGTACCTTGCTAACTGGATTCTCTGAAATCACAAGATCTACAAGTCGACTTGACAATTTTGGCTGGAAGTTTGAAGCTTTGATGCTGTTTTTTTTTTTTCTTTTTTTTTTGGGCTGAAGCAGCTATAATGCTTCGTGATTGTATTTTGTCCTTAAATACTGCCTTTCCTCTGCAGCGTGTTGTATCTCTCTGTCTAAGTCCCTCTCTCTCTCTCTGCACAAAGACCCAAAAGAACCGGACATTGCAACCAGGGACTGCACTGAAACAGAGTCCCGGTTTCTAACGGTATGGCAACCGTCTGAATTTTGATCAATTACGCGAAACAAAAACAATTCATCACAATTGAAACATTATTTTTTGGTCAACGATTCTCGCAGACGTCTGTCCTCTTTATTAACTTTTTTTTTCCCTCGTTCTTGCATTCACTTTGAATTTTTTATGTATTAACCAATAACAAAGATAAACAAGCTCTCTACTTCCTCCCCGTTAGCCCCAACAAAAAAAAAAAAAAAAAGAGACCTTTGCCTCGTTCATTTTGGCCATCTTTCTTGCATCACTTTTTTTTCAGCTGAAACTTGCAGATATTGCTTCATTATTACTCGAATGCTTGTTGAAATTGTTATTTCATAAACTTACAAATAAAACATTAACAATAATAATATCGTCTTAGACATTTGACCTTAATCACATGCACATGCATGAGTTTAAATTACCTTGGAAGCTGCCCTTTCTAAGTCTAAAAGTAGGCATATTCAATTGCCAACTTGTTGTCGTAGATCAATTTTGCAACCTTTCACAACAACTTTTGCCTTCAAAAGCAAAGTGGTTAGCTTCACCTTAACGTAAAAGCCTTTTTTAAATTCTCAAAAGCTCACCAATTTTGATACATATGATTTATTAGAACTTCGCCAACTAGTTCCCATTTTTCTAATGTTCTCCTGCTTCTTAAAATATGCATAGGTCTTCAAGCACTTCTCGCGCTTCCGACGAGTACTTCATCAACTTTTCACCGGCTTCTGTTGTCTCTTCTCCTATGAAGTCCGCTTCTTCCAATGACTTGCCTCTCTATGATCCCAGCTCTGAAGCTACCAAAAAGGGAATTGGTATGCACAGGTCGTCAGGGCAAAATGCCATTCATATAATACCCCTGGTTTTGCTTCTCTGCGGCTTCATTCTCTGGATTTTCTCTCATCCAGGTGATGTGTAATCGACTCCATGGCAACCCCAATTTGTGTTCTTCACTGCCTTCTTGTAATTTTTTTGTTCCTTTTTCAGCTAGGCTTGTTATACAGAGATATGTTCTTGAACAAAACATTTGTCATAAACTTCTTTCTTTGTGTCTTTCATTCTTTCTTCTTTTCTTTTCCCTTTGTTCCAATAGTTGCTTATAATGAGAGTTGGGGCAAAAAAGAGGACGCAACTGCTTTTAATTCTTTGATTTTTGACCTTGGCTTTTACATTATCCAAAGTTCTCAAGTCATAGCTTACAAGAGTGATGACAATATGTAGCCTTTTGATTTTTTTTTTTAATATGTATTAGTTGAAACATGCACTCCGCGTGTATTTAGTCTGTTATATTTTTTTTATACAAAGATTTAAAATTTCTTTAAGCATTTATAGTTTAATTTTTTATTTATATTTTCTTAAAACTTTAGTTTAGTGAAAAAATGTTTAAGTAGAACAAGTTTCAAATTAGACCAGAAAATACTTACAGCGTGCATATGGAATAAAATTATTTGGGAGAGTTATGGGATAAAATATATTAGATAGAGATGCATCTGAGAATAAATGATTTCAATGGGACAATTTAGGAAAAATGCATATGATGGTCGTTGAGAAAAAATATTATGTGATAGAGAGAAATTAAAAAATAAGTATTTTTTTTATATATATGTGCCAAAATAGTTAGAAATGAAATAATATTTTAATAAATTAAATTTGAGAACAAGAAAGATATTTAGGGGAAAGCAAAAAAAAAAAAAATAAATAAATAAAGTGAAGAGAAAAAAAACTAAAAGATCAAAGGATGAAATAAAAAAAGCAAAAGGCATAGAGAAAAAAAACAAGAAAGAGACGAAATGTTTTGTCCTTTGAATAATCATCGAAAAATGAATTGTCTCCGATATATATGTTAAAGACTATTTCTTGAAAACATAAAACATGTATCTGAAAAGGTTAATTTTTTTTTAAATCAGAACACTAATATGAAGAAATTTAGTGTAGTTGAACAGTTAGGAAAATAAAATGTTTATGAAGGTCACGTCGGGAAAGGGAAAAAATAAAAATGTGCAAGAATGAGAAGGATAAGTAAAATAAAAAGTACAGTAACATTTATAAGAAGAAATTATTTAAGTAGGCAATTACAAATATATTTATGAGGATCACTTTAGGAAAAGGGAATAAAACAAAAATGTGTTTGGAAGAAAAAAGGCAAGGATGAAAAGAAGGGGAAATTAAAAAAGAAAAAAAAGAGAGAAAAAGAAAAGAAAGCAAGGACGAAAAGTAAAAGAGAAAAAAAAAGGGGGAAAAATGATGGGAGAAACGGATTCTCCTTTATTAATATGTAAAAGATTAAATATTAAATATTATTTACTAGGTGCATATAAGAATATGTATCTAAAAGAAATTAAAAAAAAGGAATAATCACAAAGAAGAAAATATTTATGACGATCATATTTGGGAGAGAGGAAAAAGAAGAACGTATTGAGAAAAGGAGATGAATAAAACAGAAGAGGGAGAAAGACAGAGATAGAAGGAAAAAGAAAAGAAAAGAAAAGGGTTTCATTGTTTTTAAATCTACAAATTAATAAGTATGATTAATTAAAGATTTTTTCATAACTACACTATCAATTCATAAGAAAGTAAGTTTATAAGTTCAAGTCTTTGTAAAAGTTACTAGGAAATTGTAAGAATTAAGCTCAAGATTAGAAATTTTTTATAACGCCTGGAAAATTTATAAGTGCAAATCACGACTTAATCACGATTTATAATTATGAATTTTTTTAATTAACAGACATTTAGGAAGTCTTAATAGCCTTAAGACTTTATTAATAAATAATGTTATGAATGCATAAATTTATAAACTTAATGTATGAAACATGTAGCAGATGTGATGTTATGATAGCATATTTAAACAATTATAAATAATTATTTAATGAACTAAACCACGCTTTTATGATTCAATAATTTTATGTGTAAACCACAGTAGTGGCCTTCAGAAGGATCTCAATTAGAATATTTAAATTGGAAAAAAAAAATGCATCCGTAGATTGGATGTGGACCCTTAAATGACTTTTTACGATAAACAGTTTAGGTTTTTCCTATGTAGCACGAATTGTGCCAAGTTCTAAATTTGATCTAAATTGGCTTTTAGATAGTCAATTTAACTTATGAAAATGTTAAATAAATTATGACCACTACTTTTATAAAATAAATAGAATATGATATGTTTTAGCAATATGGAAAAATGGTCTCTATTAAGATGAAAATGACAGATTTACTTTTTGAAATTATAATGAAAATTATACGTTTTTATTTATCAGTTAGCATTTTAAAGTTTTAAAATCTACGATAGATTATTTTGGTTAAGAAAACAGATTTTAAATTTTGGATCAAAGTTTTAAATACAGGATATTATTCTTAGAATATATATATATATATAGTTGTGAAAATAGTTATCACCAATTTTGGAGACAGAATTGTCAAGGTTTTACATTTTTGAATAAAATCATAAAATTCAAAAATTACAATTAAAATCATGAAAATGATTTTTATGACAAGGACATAGTAGTAAGTTCATCATACAGTAAGAGATTATTATTTAATTTTAGAAAGACCAAAAATTTTACAGTCTTAAAAATACAGTTATGTTTATAGAAATTAGAAAGAACTTTGAAATTTTTACCAATTAAAAGTTTTGACTGCTTTTATGAATCCCAATTAAAGTCTAATTTACAAGTAGGTTTTTATAAAACTTTCTTCACAAAAGTTCTTCATTTTATTGTAAACTAAAACTTTTATGTTTGACAAAAATTACAAATCAACATTAAAATGACTCGAAACTTTAAAAAAAGTTTTTGCCCAAAAATGCTATTTTTGGACAGTTTTAAAAAACTGACCATAACTATATTTTAGAGGCAGATTTTGAAAAAATTTTCATCACGACAGTTGTTCGTCTCGTCGAAATATAAAACTTTTGTGTTTAGAGAAATGTAAACTTCAGACCCAAAATGGCCCAAAAATGGCTTTGGATAGCTTTTACAAACTGTTTTAAATAGTTTTAGGGGTTATTTTTAGACAATTTTGGGACTGTTTTAGACAGTCTCTAAAAACTGTTCAGTAGGCCTATTTAAAGTCAAAATTGCGTTTTTTTGTAGTCATAGGTTTTTGTTCAAAATGTCAAAATCTAAAAGTCTCATGTTTGGTAAAGTTTTAAAAATCGATTTTAAAGCTTTCGTAATTTTTTCCACAAACCAAAACTTGCAAAAACAAAATTCTAACATGTAAATACTAACTTTTTACATGACATACAAGCATAAACTTACCTAATCAACACATAAACAATTATTACAACCCATTTCTTCACCTAATTATCAAATCTCTCATAAAGTTGTAAACTTTAACCTAAAAAAAATTAATGAAAAGTTTAGATTCGCTTACCCTTAGAGACTACTTTTGAGAAGGTTTTCTTAAGGCTTCAAACTCCACTTTTTCTTCTCTTCTTGTTCTAACATTAGATCAAAACTTTATCATGTAAAAATCTAATTTGTTTTTGGTCATTACATAGATGCTATCTAAGCAATATATTTTCTTTTCTTTGCTAAGGAAAATAGAAAGAAAGAAAAGGTAAAGATATTACCTTGGACAACGCTTTACACCACCTTCTTCTTCTTCTACTTCTTCTTTGTTGAATCTTAATTTTGTGATATGAAATGGTAGAAAATATTTTGGGATTTTGGCTTGTTTTGATTTAGGTTTTGGGTTTGGTTTTGAGAGACAAAGTGGAAGCAAAAAATTTCTTTTCTTTTTCTCTTACGAGGCTAAGGACACACAGTGGAGAGGAAATAGAGAATAAGGAGATGAAGTAAAATTTTGTGATGATTTTAATGGCCTTCTTTATATAGACCTTGCTTAATTTAATCCTTTTCACCTAACCCAAGGTTAATTATTCTCTTAAGTGATCTAATGAAGCTTAAACTAGGATTAAATTTCCCAAAGATTTACACCAAGGATAGGGTGGAGTGAAGCGTGGGTTTTGTCCAAATAATGACAAAGAACAATCATCATAAGTAGGAAGCTTGATTTAAGGGATTCTTGTCCCAAGTTAATTCTTGCAAGTTACAACTTAAGTAAATGATTTTCATATTATTAGCAATGACCAATTTAGTTGACAAGAAATTTTTTTAATATTTGATAGGTCTTCTCTTATTTTTTTTAAATACTATGACACGCTAAGTATAGTATAAAACGATATTAATCAAAGTTTAATTACGTGGGTGTTTGGAAGGGTGGTGGAAACCAATGGTGAGAATCGCTTTTACTGTAGCATGTGAGAGTTTTACACTGTAGCAATTTTTTTTATTGTTACTGTAGCATGTGAGAGCTTTTTACTATTTATAATTGAGTTTGTGGTGAGAACTGAGTGGTGGGAACCATTGCCAAACACTACCTACGTATTATTTTGACTACATTAAGTCTAGAAATTTATTTAAGACTTAATAAAAACATAAACTTGACTGTTTTAGTATTTAGGACATAGTTTTTAACAGTATCACTAACCAAATTTGCATAATATTTTTTATCAATTTGACTACTTATATAGCTCTATTTTTAACTTAATAATGTAAATTATATTATTTAATTATAAGATTCTCCTTTCTTCCCTCTTTCTTATTTAATTCTAGGATTTTGTACGTCAATGGTATCAGAGAAATTTGCTTCTGCGATATTCTGATCGTCTTCTTCTTTTCTTTGATCCCTCCTAATGGCCAAAGGTGGTAGGGGAAATCTGACCATCGTCGGAACTTCAGCTTTGCCAGGTATGGAGGACACTTCCAGTCCCTTTTTCCTTCACAACGGAGACCATCCAGGAATCGTTCTATTCTCTAATCTCCTCACAGGATCCAACTGTAATACTAGAGTAGCGCCATGGGAACTGCCTTGATAGCCAAGAACAAACTGGGGTTTGTCAATGGAAGCATTCCTCGCCCAGAGGCCGATGATCTGCTCTTTGTTGTGTGGATTCGCTGCAACAGCATGGTCATCTCTTGGCTCTTGAATGCTGTGAGTAGAGAAATCGCCAACAGCCTTCTCTACGTCGTTACCGCTGTGGAGATCTAGTCTGATCTTCGAGATCGCTTTCATTAGAGCAATGGTTCAAGAATCTTCGAGATGAAGACCAGCATCAATGTTCTGCATCAAGGATCTCTCGAAGTGAGCACATACTTCACTCGCCTGAAAATTCTCTAGGAAGAGCTGAAGCTTTTTCAACCTGTTCCAGTCTGTCGTTGTGGAGGTATGAAGAGTTGGATGGACTATCAGCAACAGGAGTATATCATGCAATTCTTGATGGGCTTGAATGAGTCTTGTTTTCAAACTCGTGCTCAAATTTTGCTGATGGACCCCTTACCTCCTGTGTCCAAGGTTTTTTCTCCGGTAGTTCAAGAGGAACATCAACGGGCTATCAACAATGGAGTTGCTACACCCAATGCGATGGTCATGGGAGACTTGGCTCATTCGGCGGCGACAGCAGCGGCGGCAAGTTTCAGCCGCAAACCTAACTTGAGCGACCTCATTGCATGCATTGTGGTCTACAAGGTCACACGACTGACAAGTGCTACAAGCTTCATGGCTATCCTCCTGGTTACAAGCAGAAAGTGAAATCTCCTTCTAGTAAGCCTCAAGCCAATCAAGTCACAGCTACTACTATTGCAGAAAATTCTTCTAGTTCTCTGCTTGGTGGCTTGTCTGCATCATAATGCCAACAGCTGATTGCTCTCTTAAGCTCTCAGCTTCAGACCAGCACTCAATTTGCTTCGAAATTGCAACAAACTGGCCCTTCTGTGTCAAGCTTCAGTGGTATTTTCTCACTCTCTTCAATTTCCTCTTCTATTAAACTCCCTTCCACTTCTTGGGTCTTAGATACAGGGGCTACACATCATGTATGCTGTTCTCTATCTTGTTTTCATGCCTCTGTCCCTGTAGCTAATTCATCTGTTTCTTTACCCACCGGTCTCACCATTCCAATAACACGCATAGGTTCTATTCATCTATTTGATAATCTCATCCTAGATAACATCCTTTATGTTCCACAATTTCAATGTAATCTCCTTTCAATCAGTTCACTCACTCAGAGTCACCACATATCTGTTAATTTTCTCTCTCAATCTTGTGTTCTTCAAGACCATACTCAGGACCGAATGATTGGGATGGGTAGACAAGAAGGAAATCTTTACATTTTGGACTCCACAAGCCTATTTCCCATTTCTCCTAGTTGTAATAGTGTCAATCTGATAGAAAAAGGAATTTGGCATTGTAGGTTGGGACATCCTTCTTATGTAAAGATCCACACAATAAAGGATGAATTACTGATCAAAGGTGTTACAAATGATTCTCCATGTTGTTCAATCTGTCATTTAGCTAAACAATGTCGTTTACCATTTGTTTCTTCCAATTCCCTATCAAATTTGCCTTTTCAATTAATTCACTGTGATATATTGGGACCCTTTACACCAATGACAGTTGAGGGATATTGTTATTTTCTAACAATAGTAGACGATTGTACATGTTTTACTTGGGTATACCTTCTTCGTACTAAGTCTGATGTAAAAACAGTTTTTCCAGATTTTTTTGCCTTAATTTAGAACCAGTTTGATGTTACCATAAAATTTGTACGTTCTGATAATGCACCAGAATTGACTTTTTCTGAGTTTTTTGGAGCCAAAGGCATAGTTTCTTATCACTCTTGCACAGAAATGCCACAATAGAACTCTGTTGTTGAGAAAAAGCATCAACATATGCTCAGTATGGCACGAGCTCTTCATTTCCAGTCCAATGTCCCTTTGGTTTATTGGGGAAAATGTGTTCTCACAGCATTTTATCTAATAAAGCGAATTCTGTCCCCATTGTTGTCAAACAAGATTCCTTTCGAATTACTTTGGAAAAGAAAACCCTCTTATTCCCATCTTAAGGCATTTGGTTGTCTCTGTTACAGCTCAACTCTTGGCAGCCAGCGAAAAAAATTTTCCCCTCGTGCCACACAAGCTGTTTTTCTTGGTTATCCTCCAAGATTCAAAGGTTACAAGCTCCTTGATTTAGCCACCAATACCATCTACATTTGTAGAGATGTTGTATTTCATGAGTCAATTTTTCCTTTCCAAAGGGAAAACTCACCAGATCAGTCCTTTGACTTGTTCTTTGATCGAGTTCTTCCTCGTTCTCTCATGGATAAATTATCTCCTTCATTTTCTGATTCTTCTTCCATCCCTACAACTTCTTCCACATCTCTTCATCGTCAAACTCATCCACCATCCTATTTCACACACATCATCATCTATAGCATACCCTCTTTCCAAAGTGTTAAGTTATGACAAATTATCTCTAGAACATGGAGCTTTTGTCCAAGCTATTTCTTCCCACTTTGAATCAACCTCTTTTTCACAGGCTGTTGCAATTCCAGAGTGGAAAGAGGCCATGTTTGTTGAGCTCGATGCTCTTGAGAAAAATGACACTTGGTCTGTAATCTCTTTACCACCAGGTAAGCATTCAGTTGGGTGCAAATGGGTGTATAAAATCAAGTATCGAGCAGATGGTATTTTGGAGCGCTATAAGGCTCGATTAGTAGCAAAAAGGTACACACAACAAGAGGGAGTTGATTACCTTGATACTTTCTCACCCATGGTGAAAATGGTCACTGTCAAAGTTCTTCTAGCATTAGCAGCAATTCATGGATGGCACCAAGAGGGAGTGTACATGCCTTTGCCTCCTGGCTATCACCGTGAAGGGGAGTCTCTACCACCAAATCCTGTTCGCAAACTTCATAAGTCCCTGTATGGACTCAAGCAAGCTTCTCGCCAGTGGTTTTCAAAGTTCTCAAGAGCGCTTCTTGAGGAAGGATTCAAACAATCTGCTGCTAACAATTCCCTCTTTGTTAAACAAATTGGGATGTCTTTCATTACACTATTAGTATATGCTGATGATATTGTTATTGGCAGTAATGATGAAGAACTTGTTGAGAGGCTCAAACAGTTTCTTAACAGTCGGTTCAAACTCAAGGAGTTAGGCATATTGAAATATTTTCTTGGCTTCAAGGTTGCAAGATATAGTGCAGGAATTTCTCTAAGCTAGAGGCGTTATGCATTGCAGCTTCTTTCAAAGACTAGGAATCTTGGTTGTAAAACCAAAAGGTGTCCCATGGATCCCAATGTTAAACTTTCTCAAGACGAGGGAGATTTGCTAGATGATCCAACATAGTTCAGGAGGGTAATTGGAGGGCTGCTATACCTCACTATAACCAGACCTGACCTTTCCTATGCAGTGAATAAACTCAGTCAATTCTTGACAAAGCCAAGAGTTCCTCACTTACAGGCAGTGCATCGTGTATACCAATATGTTGAGGCAATAGTTGGGCAAGGTTTATTTTTCCCATCTTCTTCCTCTGTTTGTTTGAGAGGTTTTGCAGACTCGGATTGGGCCTTTTGTCTGGATAGTAGGAGATCGGTTAATGGTTTGTGCATTTTCATTGGAGACTCGTTGGTTTCCTGGAAATCCAAGAAACAACAAATGGTTGCCATATCTTCAACTGAGATAGAATATAGATCAATGGCCAATGTGACATGTAAGTTGATGTGGTTGCTATCTCTTCTTAAAGATTTCAACATTGAACAGTCAAAATCGGCTGTTCTGTTCTGTGACAATCAGGCTGCTTTGCATAAAGCAGCAAATCCTATTTTCCATGAGAGAACTAAGAACATAGGGATAGATTGCCATCTCGTTCGAGAAAAGATTCTGAATGGAAGCTTGAAGACCCTTCATGTTACATCTCAGCATCAGACTGCAGATTAAATGACCAAGCCATTGCCTCCAACTTAGTTTGCTTTTTAGTTGAGCAAGATGGGAATTCGAAATATTCACTCTCCATCTGGAGGGGAAGTATTAGAGTGTTGGGGGTTTTTTGTAAATATCGAAAGTGGTTGTATAAGCTGCTTTAATTCTCTTTTTATTAAGTTTTTTTGCTTTGTTGAGTTGGAAGGTTTTTGTAACAAACCTTTAGTGGTCCTGTTGTCCTGATTTGTAAATGAGGTTTTTCATTCAACTTTTTTATCAAGCAATGACAGTGCCTTCTTCCACCATCATATTCCTTAGACTTTTTCTCCATTTTTGTAATATCAGCTTAAACCAGCGTTTAACAACTAAAAACTCAAACTTATTTTAAACCATAATTTAACAGTTTGAACTGAAAAATTCTTTTAAATTTAGAATTATCTTTCTCTTATTTGAAGGTCTTGAACCTATTTTTATGCTTTCCATTTCAAACCAAAAAAGTTCGAATCATCATGTTTCAAACCCGTGAAACAAACGGATTCATTGATTGTCTTATACGGAAATATTGAACAAGAAATAAATTCATGTACTGATTTTTCTATCATCATCTCCAACAAAAAAAGGGACAATATACTGTTGTGCATAATTGTCAAACCCTACAAGAATATTGTGAGAAAAGATTATGGGTTTTTAAAAAAACTAAGAGGGATACTAGCAGTACTCTTCTTTTTACTCTTTTTTTCTGTATTCAAAGTTTGACAAGTAGAATCTACTATGATAAGTTATTATTTAAATAGAAAATAATTAGGGATAGTGGATTGTACATGTCAGCAAGTAAATACAGAGACTAGAAAAGAGAATGAGAAAGAAAGTGCTGCTAATACTCCTCAAATATCAATAAAAACCATTGATTCACTTTGTATAGTGTTTATTTACCTTTTAAAAAAGGTAATGAGAAACAATCAACTGAATTCCTTTGTCGCGTTTATATTAAACTTAGGCATTGAAATTTTATCAATACAAGAACTAAAAGTACGTACTTAACTACATATCGGCTTATAACATGTGAACTTATCAACGATGTATGAATAAATCTGACATTCATAACATTATTAAGAGAATGCCAGAATTGGTATTTACTTTTTTGATTTTCTATATTGTGTAGGTTCTATTAAACTACCATTCTTAATTTGGTAATTGTAAGTAAACATACGACTAAAAGAGATAGAAAATCACTCCTCCTTTACTTTTTCTCTTATATGCAAAGTAAACATGTCCTGTGACTACTAAATCATGTAGCAGGGCTTCTCTAATAGGGAAAATTTTCTCGTTATCTGAGGGGAAAACTCCATCGAACATTGTTGATTTCAAGGATAAACATAATAAACTGTGGGAAAATAAGAATGATTCATTGTTCTTTCTTTAAAAAGTTTTTGTTGTTGTTTTTTTTTTTTTCTTTTTTTCTTTTTTTTTCAGATTTTATGCAGTTATTTGGAAGGAAAAAAGGATTTCATATGTGGGAACCAGATGCTTGAAACTTGGTACATTGAGATTGCAATAATTGGTTTAAATATTTAATCCTTATAAATAAAAATCAAAACATAATTTCTAATGGCTTTAAAAGACTGAACTCTTGTTGTGCTTAAGCTCCTGCATACAAATCGTTCATAGGCCTTAGCTGTCTCCAATACTCCTATTACGGAGCAAAGGGAATACGCCCGTTTAGAAACAAGTTAGAATTGAGAACTTAAATGAAAACATTATAGAATGTGAAAGAAAACACTATTAAAAATTTGGATGGAACTGTAAATCACGGTTTGAACCGTGACTCCCAAATAGCCTAATGATCTTTGAATAAGGAAGTTGGGGCTAAATACAAAAGCAGTGTCATGGAATCCACAACCGCCTTAGCAAACTCTAGCGACGAAACTACTATGGACCTGTTTGGTACTTTTGTTTGTGCTTTTAGTCAGCAGAAAACGAGAAGCAAAAGCTATGACTTTTTAATAAGTGTTTGAAACCATATTTTTAAAAGTATTTAAGTTGTCAAAATAGTTTAAAAAATACTTCATTGATGTTTAAAAAGTCTTATTCACTATAATACAAGTTTCAAAGTCTATTTTAGAAGTACTTTTTTTAGAAGCCATATTTATAGAGTTGGAACTTGTTAGATTTGTAGGTATGCAGAGGTCCTTGTATCTTTGCCAAGTCTTCTAACGCGTGATGGGGTAAAGAACCCAAAAGCTTGTGCAAATTTGCAACAATGGGTAGGTTCCATGGTCCTGGGGAATAAGTTTTGAAGATGAGCTAATGATTTGGGCTCTTTTTGCAAGTATGTTCAACATCATAAACACAAAGATGAAGAAAGTAAATAGGACTGTGAAATAGGGTACGCTACAAAAACTTGACATTTAGGTCAAAACAAAACCTTTTGTGATTCAAAAAAGGAAAAAAAAAAAAATCTTTTGTGACTAAATGTTAGTCAAAACGTATAATTCTTGTGACAACATGAAAACAAAAAACTAGACTTTTAGTTAACAATTTTTAGTTAAACTTCTAGTCATAACAAAATATTATGACTAATGTATAATTAGTCATAAACTTTAGTTTAATTTTTGTTGTGACAAACTTTTAGCTACGGGTTTTTAATCACTAAATATTTCCATTACTAAGAAGAAAAAAAACCTCGTGGCTAAAAATTAAACTAAAGTTTGTGACTAAATATACATTAGTCACAATGAATCTTGTGATTAAAAATTTTGTTAAAAACTATTATGACCAGAAGTCTAGTTTTTTATAATGACATCTTTTACTATTTAGCTTTACATTCTAGTTAGCGTGTCCAAGCAATGTCATTTGGTTTGATTAAACACAAGGTTCCCTTGACCTAATGTTGTAGTTTCATTTTGTCTCTAAATCCATTTTGAACGAAACATAGAGGGTGTTTAGCTAGTGGTGGGAACCATTAGTGGGAACCGTTTTTACTGTAGCATGTGAGAGCTTTACACTATAGCAACTTTTTTTCTTTTTACTATAGTATGTGAGAGCTTTATACTGTTTATAATTGAGTTTATGGTATGAACCACCCTTAGCCAAATACTAAGGAAGATTTTGGCACAACACACTTATTCAAAGTGGTAGATTAGAAGAGACGATATTCCCCTTCCTTATGATTTGCCACATATTCATGTAATGGAAAAGAATGCTGTAGCTCTTTATTACTGTAATGACTGGAAAAATCTAGTAATTAATAAGCAAAATTAATTACGAATTTTTTTATAATTACGATTTATAATTATAAATTTTTTTTGATTAACACAAAATTAGGAAGTCTTAGTAACTATAAGACTTCAGTAGTAAATGATGTTATGTGCTTCATGTATAAAATGTATAGCAAATATGATGCCATGATGGTACACTTGGATAACTAAAAATAATTACTCAATATACTAAACTAAGATTTTATAACTCAATAATTTTATGTATAAGCCAAAGTAGTTGGCCTTTATAAGGATCTCAATTAGAAAATCTAAATTGAGATAAATTGATGAATATGAATTTCTGAGTTAGTATAAATACGTGGAATTCCTACATGATGCTAGTTAATAAGAGGGATCTCGATCATAAGTGATCAACAGTTCAATACCATAATTCAAAAATGGTAAGCATAAAGTTTATATATGAAGATCGATCTCGATTTTCATGAGATCGCAAGGCATGACAAGGATTTTTTAAAGGCATTTAGAAATTCAAGAATTCATGATTTCACAGTTAGTTATTTACAAGCACTACTAGAAATTGTAGAATACAGACGCTCAATTAACGACAGTTTCTTACAAACCATCATGTTAAGTAGGGAAAAACATAAGGGAAGTGTGCGTAAAATATGAAAACTGTCGTGATAGTGAACGGAAGATTCTATAACGGTTTTTAATAAAAAAGTCGTGAAAGATAATTAGCAAAATTTTAAAAGCCCGCCTTCACCATAATCTGTGAAATTTTAAAAGCCCTTTTGCTTTCTCTCCCTCTTTTTCTCTTATTCGAATTAACACTTAAACCCAACCCTTTCTCTCTAAACCTAGCCTTACCTTTTTCTAACCCTCAAACCCTCCCTCTCTCTCTACCCTGATTGTCACCATCGTCGCCTTTGCCTCGACACAACATGCTACCATTATCCCCGAGGTCTCTACGACCCACAAGCTCGTTGTCATCCCTCGTTTATAAAGGTTCTTCTCTCTGAGTGTTCTCTCCAAGCTTATTGCCTCCACGACCACGCCATCATGGGTAGCCTCGCTATTGCCCACTTCTGACCTCTGTTTGGTAACATTCCCTTTTTTATTATTTAGTTTTTTTTTAATTTTTAGTTATATAGTTTTAGTTTTAATTATTTATGGTTTGTGTGAATTAATTAGTTTTTTTTTGTTTAGTTCTAATTTTAGTTTTAGTTTTAATTACTTTCTATTCAATTTTGTGTGTGTTTGTATATGTGATGCCCACCACATATTTGAGGAAAATCCTCTATGATCATCATAGCAATTATTTATGTTTTTCGTTGCTCAAAACTCAATATCAATTATTTAGGGTTTGTGTGAATTAATTATTTTTAGTTATACAGTTTGTTAATTAGTTTTGTAATTTAATTTTATTAGTTTTAGTTTTTTCTTATTTTTGTGTTCTTTAGGTTTAGTTTTTGTTTTAAAATTAATTCTATTAATTTGTTATGTTAATTTGTTTTATTTTTGTTAAATAGTTTTGTTATTTAATATTTATTTGGTGGTTAGAATCATTGTTGTTCTATGTAAGTTATGTTGACATTTGTTACTTAGTTAATGTTTCTATATGTGTTTATGTGAATTACAATCTATATGTATTTGTGTGAATTATTTTTTTTCATGTGTTTGTGTGTGCATTTGTGTGAATTACTTTCTATATGTATTTGTATATGTGTTTGTCTAAATTATTTGGGGTTTAATTTTAGCTTTAGCATTGTTAGTATATGTTTACGTGGATTATTATTTGGGCATGATTACTTAGATATAGGTAGTAGAGTAAATATATAATTTTGTAAAAATTTTATAGTTTAGTGTAAATATATGATTTTGCAATTAGGATATTGTATTAATAGATAACATAGGATTGGCCATCTTGTGAGAAATTAGATATTCTGGTATTTTTTTTCTGATAACCAATTTTTTACGTAGTTTTTGATAAAAATCGTCGTGAAAACTATACCTTACACAATGGTTTTTATAAAAAACTGTCGTAAAAAGTAAAAAATTACCAAGATTACACGACAATTTTCAATGAAAACCATCTTATAATCTACCCATTCCACAACAAGGTTTTTGTCAAAACTGTTGTGATAGTCTCCTGTAGAATACCTTTAATACCCGTCATTTGTGGCATCCCACGACAGTAAAAAAACTGTTGTGAAAAGTCTCTTTGGAATCACAATGGACGATTTTACGATGGTTTTTTAATTGTCGTGAATGCTTTCCATGGCGGTTTAAAAATTGTCGTGTAATCCTTAGTTTTTAGTAATGAAGTGTAAATAACTGTGCACAATTAACATTATTATTATTATAATAAAAAAAGTTAATGAAGTCCATAAACATTGCACGAGCTTTTAAGACAAATGCAAAGTCATAAATGGGTAAATTTCAATCCCTAAAGTGATTACGTAAAGTTAAAAAAATATCCATGGATTGGAGGTGGACCCATAAACGGCTTTTTTATGATAAAAAGTTTGGGTTATACCCACAAAGCACGAAATTGTGCTAAGTCTAGATTTTGAATTGAATTGACTTACAGATAGTCAATTTTATTTACGAAAATTTTTATTACTTATTACTATTTTTATTTTTTATGATAAAATTAAAAGTTTATAATATGAAAATTTTAACAAAGAGTAAACATTTTATTTGTTAGTTAGCATTTTAATTTTTTAGAATTTACAAAATATTATTTTGATCAAGAAATCAAATTTTAAGTTTTGATCAAAGTTTTAAATACAGAATATTATTTTAGAGAATAAATATATATATATATATATATATATATGGTGAAAATAGTAAATCACCGATTTTGAAGACATAAGTGTCAAAGTTTATCACTTTAGAATAAAATCATGAAATTCATAAAGTATGGATAAATTCATGAAAATAATTTTATAGCAGTATAGAGATTTTAACGGGATAGTAATACAGTAAGAAAATTAGAATTATTTTTCTTATTTCTAGAGAGACAAAGAATATTACAATTTTAAAAATACAACTATGTTTGCAGAAGTTTCAAAGTTTACAGATCAAGATGTGATCAATCCAACCACAATACGGATTAAAATTTATGGATCCATGATAGTGTCTATATATGTATGGACAAAAAAAAAAAAAAAAAAAAGAATCAGCCCACTCTTTCTTTCTCTAAACCATCCATGGCTAAAAATTCAACCAGAGATCTCGAACTCCATTTCTGACACAATCAGTGTCAATGGATAGATCACGACGAGCCGAGTCCAATGACGTGTCGTGCTGGTTGTAACTCTACTAGAACAGGCTGTAATTGCTGTCCAAAGCCACAAAAAGATCCATTCTTTCTGACAAGATTTCTTCACCGTCTGGGCATCGATCAACATAATCCTCGTGGCAACAGACTCAGATCAATGAAACAAAGAGAATGACATATATTTTTGGGGTCAATTTTAGCTACAACAACTTTAACAGAGCCACCTCGTCTCTGTTGTCGAACCCTCGTTCCAGGCAGCGGTGGGACACACTGCCCATAAAATTTGTTCAGAGGACCTCGAATAGCAAAAGACAGCTTAATTTTAGAATATTGTGGTCGGAGGACGGCCACCCATGCTGCCATGTTTTGTCAGAAATTTTGATCTAGATTTTTTAGGATAGAAGTTGAATTGTGTAAAATTGAGGTCTCCATTGGACTTAGAAGGTCCAAATTTGGTGGGAGCCAAATTTTCATCACCGGGCGAAGACTGGAGCCGCCTCACGTGCTGTCGCGAGTGGTTGGTTTCTGGCTAGGCTCAGGTCCCGTGCTCCCAACCTCTGATTGATGATCCAAGACCACCTCTTAATTTGTTTTGACGTTTCAGACATGTTGGTGCCCTTCGTTTGAGCTAGTTTTGCTTCATTAGAATTTGACTAGTACCAGATGTACATAAATCGAGGCAAGGTAGACTGGAGTAATGAAGTCTAGAATGATGCTTTAAGCAATCATAAATCTTTAAGAAACATTTTAGCCATCCACAGTCTTTCTAAGTCCATTATCAATGAGGCTGCTTGGACTATAGAACAAACGAGATACAACTAGACCCGCTTAACTCAAAATCCTAGTAAGTAGAAATCTCGCCTATAGTATGAACATTTTCAAAATAAAATTTTTTATACGTTTTTATAAAAATTATGAAATGCATGATCTGTGATATGCCATGCCATGTTATATGATGAGATGTATTGTTATGATCAGTGATATGTGATGATAAGTATTGTTATGCCATGTCTACAATTTAGTATGATTATGTCATACCATGTCATGTGATAGTATGATATATGTTATGAGAAGTATCTGAAGTATGTAGTATTAAATTATACTGGTTACTCATTTTCTAGTAAAGTAAGTTTTATGATTTATGACTTGTGATGCTATATAGTAAGATGTCATACCACATACATACAATAAGTTAAGTGTAACAAATAAGCAAGGTAAGTTAAGAGTGTTGTACAAACCTCTCGACCTACGCAGAGGTATTATTTTCAACATAGTTTATAGTATTGGTGTCGTTGGGTACCTCGCCAACCCTAACTTCCCGAGGATCATGCACAACTAGTAGAATACCCTGGCCCAATTAGTAAAATAAGTTAAAGCTTGAATAATTAAACATAAAATAAGTCGATAAACAAGCATAAAATATTCATGCATGTTTTTCATGAAGTGTTTTCAAATATGTTATGTGAGTCTAATTTACTACTTGCTGAACGAAAGATCATTTAAGTATATTCACGCTATAAGTAAAGAACCAGTCAGCAACATTTGATGGATAGTGGCGAGCAGTAGATGAATGGCAGAGATGAAAATGGATACCGTGTATGCAAAAGTAATATATTTCCACGCTCTAAGTTTACGAAATTTTACGCATTTTAAGTTTACGATATTTTATGTATTTTAGTTTACGAAATTTCATGCATACTATTTTACGAAATTGTGCATGTATTAATAAGTATATGAAAGTACATAAGCATGGTTTAAAAACTAAGGTTGTAGTTTTACAACCTTAGTTTAGAGAAGTTTTAATATTTTAAAATATTGCAACCGAAACTGCAGCAAATGCACATAAATTTCTAGTAAAAAGCTACAACATTTAGTTTTAAAAGTTTATTTTAATTTTGGAAAAATGTTTTAAAGAAAATATTTTTAAATAATTATCTTATGTTTTAAAAGAAAATGTTTTGATTTAGAAATGTTTTAATAATAGATATTTGTTAATTGAAATTAAGAATTGTATTAAATAGAAAAGTTTTAAGAGATTATTCTTACGTTAACATTTAAAGAATTAAGTCTAAAGAAATAACTATTATGCTAAAACATAATAATTATCATTACGCTATTATTATGTGTAAGGAAATCAGTATTTCTTTAAAAGGAATGTTTTATGAAACCATTATTAAAATTTTCTTTTAGAAAAAATTAAAATTAAAAAAATTATTTCGCAATTTAAGTAATTTATGTTAAAGTGTATTTAAGTTCATAGTTATATAGTTAAATAATGGTCACATAAGTAGGGTCGTTACAGTTACATTATCCTATGTCTTTGGAAGAGGCATAGAAAAGGTGTGTTTAAAATTTGTTCAAGGATTTTGCTGCTTGTGCTTTGCTTCATCGTCAGCTTATGTAATAATTGGATTGCCAATTAGTTGAAACTAAAAGTAGTGTAGCAACTCACATTTTATATGAAAAAAAACAGTGTAGCAAAGTTGGAGATTTTATAGATATGGTCTATTTGCTATGTATCACAGATTATTGGATCGATCTCGGAGCAATATTCTCTAAAAGACCACAAACAAAATGAACCCACAAATATAACTTTTGAGAAATTTTATAGATAGACTGTGACATTGTCTGTCATTTTTGAGCCCATTCTTAGAGAGAAAACAAAGCCATTATCACAGATTACATCAAGCATATCAAACAAGAGCTTGTTTCTTAGTTTATTCAACTCTGAAACATTTAGTATTAGACATCTTTTCTCTATTCAGTAGCTATGCGTTTGAGTAAGACAAATAGACTAATTGCATTTCCCGAATCAAAGATGAAGGATGAGTTTTCTTCAAATTTCTTGTATAATAAATCAAAGAGCTCATCTAATATCTCCTCTCCAAAATGCTCCCTTATTGTTCCTCCCATGCCAGCTCTCAGGTAGACGAATATTCTGTTGATCGGGGCCTTTCTTGTGGTAGGCTTTCAATTATTTCAATGTTGAAGCATCCATTTTGTTTTACTACTGCTTCCACTTCTTGCGGGGACGCAAAATATCCTGCCAGATTAAAGGAGTCTACAAGTTCATTGCTGATCCTACCCTGTCTCGGGAAAGAACAAGATAAACGGTTTTAGAGTCTATATAGCATGTGCAGCATATTTCTTCTCAGTTAAACATCATAAAGGATCTCAATATTAGCAGGAACAAGAACAAATTCGCCGTTTATCTACTCCCAATGTGGCACAAAGAGCGTATGATTATGACATGGCTTATGCAAAGAGCAAGCAAGCAGAACATAAAACCGAAAAACTTTGTGCAAAGTTTGTGATTGAATGGAGATTTTTGATTATTACAAAAAAGGATAATCTTTGATATTACCTTGTTGGCCATGTCCACGAGGCTGGACCCCAGAAGCTCGCATGTCTTGTTAACAAAAGCTTCCGAATGAGGAGATCCATCAGGGCGACCGGGGACAATAAGGGCCAACAATCCACCATGAACAATCTCCTCTGCCCTGGCTTTGAGAAAGCTCTCCATGTCCTTGCCGTATTGAGCTTCATAAGCCGTCACAACTTCGTCTGTAGCATTGGAGTAGTGGATTCTTCCTTTGTTCCAAGCAGGAGATCTTCTGTCCATGATCTCTTTCGGCACTCTTGAAAGCGTTTGGACAGAATATGAAGAGTGCACAAAGTGAAGTGAGGCGCGTGGAAACAATCGACCATAGAAAGAACCCGGCACTGCCGCGGCAAAATACCGCCTTTCTGGAGGGAGGCTTGTGAAAAGATGGTTGAAATCATTCGAGGCATGATCATTAAAGAAGACATGAAACTCTGGTAGTTGAGAAATCTTTTCCTGACTTCGAAACTTGATCTCCAAAGCATCAAGTATGTTTTGCACTGCCACAAATGTGTTAGGCCCGGCTGCGCAGCCCAAGTCAGCGAGTCGGAACGTGTTTGAAGATGAAAAGATATCGGTATCAAGTTTCTCGAAAATTGACTTGTTTATCAGTCCTTTGGCAGCATCTGCTGCTTTTCTCTGCAAAACAAACAGTTGGGTAATTTTCTTTGGCCCCCAAAAAACCATGTTTATTCCCGAAAATTGGGTTCATACGTTTCCTGGATTTTCAGATCCCAAGACATATTTCTGTTAAAGCCAAACATCAATCTATTACGAAATGAAAGATTTAAGAGAACACTGTAACATTTAGTGTGAAAATTGTACCTGAAAGTTGGAGTTTCGGGTATAGCTATAGAGGCCACTTCCACCAGTTATTGTATATTCTACTGTTTCTGGTTCTTCCATTTCTCCTTCTCAATCTGTGTGATTTTTTTTTTTTTTTGGTTATACCATTTCTTGTATACTGAAAACTACAAAACCGAGGCCATTATATCGATGGATTTGGTGGTGATGAATTTTCTACAACGGATTTAAAAGCATAAACAACAATTTTGACTGGGGAAAAGGCATTAGCTTTTACTTTCAAATTTAGATAAAGCAATACGTTGGGACATTAGAAAACGATGTCTTTAGGAAAAGCCTTTGAGTCAATGTCTGAGAACTGAAACATATTTCGTCATGGATCAGATGTGACGAATTAACATCTGACATTCAACTAGTTTTGGGAAAAGTCTTGCGGTCAAGGTTTGAAAACGCAACATAATATTGTCATCATGGAGTAATGAATCAAATATAACGAGCTTACATTATTGTAATTGCCTTTCTGTCGAGCTCATCACTGATGTGATATTATGAAACAAAAATATTTAAATTATGTAATTTAAACAGAAATTTAAATTAACGTTTGAATGTGTAGTTAAAGTATTGATTTGAATAGAATATCCAATCTAAATTTGTATTTAGATGAGTATTGAAAATTCTAATTTGAAATATAAAAATTTATTTAATTAAAGAACAAATATAAAATATTTAAAAAGAAGTTATTTAATTAAAAATAATATAAAATAATAGTGTCAAATTATAAATACAAATAATTAGGAGTGAAATCACTATTTAATATTAGTTCAAAATGTTAAAATAGAAAGTGGATTTAAACTCTAAGATAGGTAGTTTAGCTTAGTTTAAATTGTTAGTTTAATTTGAATTAAATGCTTTACCACATATTAATTTAAAGTATGATAATCATTCTAACTAATCCGAATTAGACTGAATCATTTAGGAAAAAAACACGGTGAATATCTCACAGAGACAGTTTTAGGAGATTACTAGACCTTGTCAGTGTGAGAATTATTTTTGGTGACTATACCTCAAGTAATTATTGTAAACTTGAGAGTTCATTTTGTATCTATTTTTATATAATGGAGAGATTTTTTGGTTGTCTTTAAACAATGCTGTTGTTTTTACTTATTTTGAGATTTTTCACGTAAAATCTTTGTGTTGCTTTTTTTCTTTTTTTATTCCGCAGCAAGTAGATCTTGGAAGGGAGAATTAGATTTGTTCCAAAATTTCCAACTGATGCCAGAGCCTTCATTTTTCAACACATCTATTGTTCATGTGAATAGTGTTACTGTAGCAAATACTGTAGCAGTATACTATCACTGCAG
>CAMOHE010053745.1:38477-54388 GCA_946598075.1 Artocarpus hirsutus
AAAGAAATGTGATAGGAAGAGAGAAATGAGAGAGAGAGAGAGAGAGAGTGAAATCGAGAGATAGAGAGAGAAATAAAAAAAATGAAACTCTCATTCTTTGAAATAAATCAGAATTTTTCTGATTAATTGAAGGGCATGCATTGTGGGAAGTGGAGAGGTTTGAGGAAAAAGAGTCAAAACTTTCCAGAACGGATCAAGTTGCCATATATCAACTTTGTAAAACGGGAAAAACTTATCCATTAAATTCAATAAATTCAAAAGTCAAATGTTTATTACCAAAATTAAAGAAATCAATCCATAAATATGCTATTTAATCAGAATAAAACGTCCAAAAATAAATTCCATCTTATCACAATTTTGTAAAAATTTCTGCTGACTACTTGTCAGCTGTCATCGGCCTGCCGATCTCAGGAGTTCGGCCTGTCAATCTCAGAAGTCCGGCCTACCGATGATATACCATCGGCTTGCCGTTCAGAGAACATCATTTCGGCCTGCCGAACTTAATATTTCGGCCTGCCGAACTACCTTAACACTCAAAATTCATTCATAACATATAATTGCCCATAAAAATATAATTAACACATAATATTAATGACATGAACAATTGAGCACATCAATTCCACGCGAGCGTCACCTGTCATAACACTTAAAATAAAATGGTTAGCACCATTTATCATATATCACAGCACTTATCATGAGTATAACACTTATCAAGAGTATATCACTTAATATTGTCATAAACATATCATAACATTTAACGTCGTTATTAATAATAAAATTATCTGTTACATCAAATTAGGCGGGCGTTACATTTATTAGATATTGATCCATATTCAAATTTTTGAGGCCTTATCTGATAACAATCAATATCGGGATGACCTCTATAAATAAGGAGTAAGTTTTCTGAGTTATTTTGATTAGTTCAGAAATTAAGAGTAACCACTTTAGTTTGTGAGTCTCTGAAACTTCATGAAAAGCTATTGTTTACAAATCACGAATAATAGTTCTGGGTTTTCTCAGGTGGTTGGACAGAGAGTCACTAGGGAAGAGCTGCATGAGGTATGCCTACACATATACCGATCATGGATAGATAATAACAAAGAAGACTAGTTGGTTGAGGCTCTTTTGGAATGTTCTTCTCTTCACAGATTGCAGGAGTTCTTTGGCATTCAAATGTTAGCAATATTTGGTTAATTTATACATATAAGGTGTCAAACTTGTGCTTTTAGAAAATACTTTGATTAAAAATTTTAAAATTTTCGTTGCGTATTGTTTTTTCAATAATTGGTATCAGAGCCAAATTTTTTACATAAATTTACAAGTTTATGATCATGCTATATGAATAAATTATGTGATCTTGATCTCTTCTATACTTCAATTTAATTTTTTTTGAAGAGTTGTCACTCTAGGGTTTCTATAGATTTATGTTGTCATGAGATTATATTAGTGAATGCTTATTAATTAATTATGGTTGGTATAATTATTATTTAATTATTTATTAATTCATTAATTTATGTCGGTTATGATTCCTTAAAGGTTAGAATGTGTATCTAGATTTTTTATATAATTAGATGACGGTCTATCATCACCGTCCAAGAATTATTATTTAATATGTAAGAATTTTGTAATTAAATAATCATTCGGAGAAGATAGATCTAGAAGATGGAAGATAATATTCCACATATATTTTCTTAGTTTCTAAATTTTTATGTTTCCCTCTGCAAGACATTGCGGGCCTCTAGCGCTTGCTCCCAGCACGACATCAAGGCAAGATTGTACGAGCCTCTCGTTACCGATGCCTTCTTAGGGACTATCGAGGTTGTAGCTCGAAACATGCTGCCCTTGCAAGTTTGATTATGCACAGCTCTTGCCACGACAGACGGCGTGACTCTGGCAAGACCTGCTCCTTTGGTGTCTTCGCTCCCCATGTCTGGTGCCTTTGCTTGAATTTGATGATTCCTTCGGTGCCGTCACTCTTCACAATTGGGAAAGGTGAAGAAGGAGAAAGGACGCATGTTTGGGAAAGAGATAGAGAAAGAGAACGAGGAAAAGGCATACTTACATGCTAGAGTTTTCAATTTGATATTTTAGTCGCTATATATCATTTAATAAATATTGATTTAAAATTAAATGGTCTATTTACTGATTATTCAAACATTTGGTCTATTAATTTTTATTCAACTATCAATTTAGCCTCTTTCCCTCATTATCCCAATTTTATAAGACAAAGTGAGGTGCTTTGGAAGTTTGTAAATAAAATGGTAATTTTTTAAAATTTAGAAGATAAAATGAGGAGTTTGAAAGTTTAAGGAATAAAATAGTGATTTTTAGAGTTGAGGGGACAAAATACAAGAAACCCTAAAGTTCAAGGGCCATCAATATCAATAACCCAATTATTTTCATATGCGCCTTCTATATTTAGAAGGGCCTGGAGCTAAAGAAAAATGTCAATGACTAACTTGATAACCTACTTGGTTAATTCATAAATTATAGGGAATAGCAAGATTTTAGGAAGAAAAGCATGCATTTGAAATTTGGTTAAAAATAGCAACACTTAAAATCTGCTCTCTTTTCATTTGAATTTGCAACATACTTTTGATTGAAAAATAGAGTTCGTTTGGGAAATATGTTAAAAATGATAAGTTTAGTTTGCTGTAGTGTGAAGTTCTCACATGCTCTAGTGTTAAGTAAAAATTTGTTATAGTGTAAAGCTCTCATATAATATAGTGTTTAAATTCCAACTTTAAGTTTCAACATGTTTTCTAAATGAACTCATATATAATAAAAGGAATTTTATTTCATGAGAACACCTACCATAAGAAGCCATACGGATTAATCGTGGATGAGGTTAAAATGTCTAATCAAAATATAAAGATATTAAATATAGGATGCAACGGTACAACCAAAATACATATAACACTAAATTTATCCAAACTAGAAAAAAAGAAACAAATCACTTTTTTGAAATTAGAAAATAATTATGTTTTGTTTAGTTCATAAATTTGAATAGAAATTTGAACAAAAATTAAAATTTTTACGAGAGAAAATACTTTAATAAAATGGTTCAAACTATAGTTTGAACTTACCAACCAAATACACTATTAATCTTCCATCGAGAGCAAACAAAGGTGGCAGAGAAGGTTGTGATTTTGTCATGACCCCTTCACCTCATAACCTGAGGAGGGACTGTTGCAACCCATAGTGGGTTTCATCTAAGGTCCCAATTACTCTACCTTGCAGTAGGATTGCGAGGACCACCATGACCCACTATAGGTCGCGATTCTATAGTGATAATTTTTAGCCATTGTAAGCCATCTGACAGGATCACAATGAACCACAATGACTTTAGTTATGACCTGCGATGGTCGCAACACCCCCAGTAGTCATGATGGGGATGTGTCGCAAGGGTGCGTCGCCACCAATCATAGCGATATGAGGTCGTTGGTGACCCCCTCTCTCTGGCGCTGGTGGTGACGGAGTGTACTAGAATCTGCTTTGAGATATTTTTCTTTCATTTTTAGATTTTTGATAAATCTAATGTGTAAGACTCATTAAAATTATAGTGAGTTTATTTATTTTTCACCGTCATGTGTAAATCTAATGGAAAAAAAAAAAAAAAATGCCTCATGGATGAGGAAAGTTGACGTCTCTCACGGTAGTTTTTCCAATCTTCTCATTACACTTTTCCTTCTAGTATCCATTTTCCTTGGTCACTAAAAACTGCTATAATTTTGCCACGTGAGCTAGTTCTGATATTCTGGTGTGTGACTTTGCGTATTCACCATAATTCAAATTTTAATGGTTTTATTTCTTTTGATATAAAGTGTGAATCATAGGCCCCACATCCTATAAAAAATAAACGCTACTATGAAATTTCCAATCCCTAAAATCATGTTATTTATTTTTATTGGTTCATAAATATGTTTATCATTCTAGTATCCTATAATTTAAAAAACATCACATTAATGCCCAGTTGCTTGAAAATGTTAAAAATTTATCTCGTGCTTTTCAAAAAATATAATTCCTTAAGCATATAATTTGTGAAATAAAATTTTTAAACTTATTATTTATAAATAAATATCAAATTAATTTTGTAAAATTATAAAAAAAGTTTAAAAGAAAAGATTGAAAAACCATAAAATAAAATTATATTTGTGGGTTTCTTTATTTTTTTTATTTTATGTTTTTATGTTTTATAGTATTGTGAAATAAATTTGGAGTCTAGCAATAAAAAAGGTAAGTTGAAAATTTCATATCCTAAAACAAAAGTTCAAGATACCGTAATAATATATTTGAAACTTACAAAATATTTTTTAAAATATTTTTTATAATATTTTTGAAATTATAAAATATCAACATGACAAGGTATTAAAATAATGAAAACTCATAAGCTGTTACCTCTTTTCTCCCTATAAGATTACAAATGAAAGTTAAGGATAACCATGGTACGTACTTGGGCGTGGCCCTTACTCTATGTATTGAAAGAAGAAGCTTGTGATATGGTCATAATTCTTATGTTATTATATACATATTTATGATGTATTCAAACTCAATACAATATGCTTCTTAAATTGGTCACTAGTTTCCAACTTTCTAGTCATCAAAACCGCTAATGACCACGTTATCGCCGCCACTTCTAATTCAAACTTAGGGCCATGTAGCATTGATCTGAGAGGCTAATTTTAGATTGTTAAAAAGTCTTCGGCAAGTTAAGATGTTTGTTTACCCTGTTTTTATTTATTTACATTTTTTACAGTAGATTCTAAAAATTGTTGCCCAACAACCAAACTCCAAGAGTATAAGAAGTTATTTTTGCTCAACTACTTGCACTGTCATTATTTGAATTTATTAAAATGTCCTTAATAAATTATAATTTTAATCCGTCGATTTTATTGATCATGTAACAAATTAAGAAAAAAAGATAATTTATTTAAATGTTTACTTAAAAACTATCAACATTACTAAAAATTCTTTAATAAATAGACTATGCGAATTTCACTCGTTTTTTTCACTATTTATTTTATATTTTATATAGATTAAAAATCTATTTCCTTAAATAAAAGTAGTTTATTTTTAAAAAATAGTTTTAGAAATTGGATTAAAAATAAAAATATTTGACCTAAATAAAAGAAATAAAAAACTAAACCAATATATATATATATATAAAGTATTTTTATGAAATAACATAGATTACTCTCAATCTTTTGCCAAGTTTTCTGAATTTAAAACTTTTACTTTGTGCTCTAAACTTTGAAGAAATACCACTTCATCATCTATTAACACTTCAATAAAACAAATATTAAGACGGAGAAAAGATCCGCGGAGTGGAGATCGATGGTGCTTGCAAGTTGCAAGCCATGCAAAGCTTGCAACGATCTTGTGCCATCGTGGGGCCTCCTTGGCCTCGTGACAAATGTTGCCATCGTTGATAGACAATTTTCATCTGTGATCTTGATTACGACATGCAGAGAAAGACGAGAAAAGAGAGGAGAGGAGACAAATCTGGCCGTTGTGGATATGGTTTCTTCACGAATAATTTCGGCTTCGCTATGATGACGCTAGCTGGTTTTGTTCCACCCGGTGGTTCGCCATTTCTTCTGGTGGGGGTGTTTGGCAACAATAGGAAATTGGGTTTTGGGGGTTAGAGTTAGGATTAAGGGTACTATGGATTTTATATCTAACCAAAGTGATTTGTTTTGAAGGTTTTTTTATTAAAAAAAATGTTTCCAAGCTATAAGCTCCAATTAAAAGTGGAATGAAGCCTAATTTTCTCAGAAAATATGTTTATTTTTGCTCTTATATTTCTATGGTAATTTAATCCATGATTTTATCAAACACATGAATTTTACTTTTTTACCTTTACGACAGTTTTGAAAAAGAAAATTACTAAAGCCTACCTACTTATGGTCATAATAACTTTTGAATAATAACATAACTGACGTTAAATATTTTGGATTAGTCTCAAGGTAAGCACCCGAACCGTATCCGGCATATACAAGTTTTTTCATGTGTTAATATAAACTTGTTTGTGTGTTTATGTAACATTCAATTTGTTACATGTGACAATTAATAGATGTAATCCAACACATGTAAGTTTGGATGTTACATTTAAGCAAGTTGAATGTTACATCCTCTAAAAAATGTTGAATGTTGTGCAAAAATAATTAAGATTTAGATTACATTTTAATTTTAATTTGCATAATAATCTCTTAGGATACTACGATATATTTTATCTTTTGTATTAAATTTTAAATTTAGGTTTATATGTATCTTATAAAATCATTTTATATGCAGTTAAGTTTATCCTTTTGATAGTTTAGATCTCTATAAAACCACTGATTTCATTCTTATGAGGAGTGTTGATAATTGATTTATGAATATTGAGTTCTAGTTCTATTCTTGAATTTTCATTTTTCTTTGTTTCTTCTTCTTGTAATTCCATTTCTATCTCCTCTTGCTTTAATTCTCCTCTCAAATATATTCTTCTTTCTAAATTCTCTCTATTCTTTCTTTAAGGCTTATTGTCACGTCCCAAAAGAGCTCTTGTTGAGAGGTGGACAGCCCAGGATATAAGTACTGCTTTTCGGTCCTCTACCTAGCCAATGTGGGACTCTTTGTACGTTACAGTCTCCTCCACCCAATCGCGTGACGCCCCCGTCACGGATCGGCTCCCCTGAGGGTCCCACTGGACCGTGGAGAGTCCACACACCAGGCAGGCAGTACCCCGCTCTGATACCACTGTTACGTCCCAAAAGAGCTCTTGTTTAGAGGTGGGCAGCCCAGGATATAAGTACTGCTTTTCGGTTCTCTACCTAGCCGATGTGGGACTTTTTGTACGTTACATTATGCTCTAAATTTTATCTCGATCCTGCATTAATCAGTATCAGAGCACTAGTTGTCTCCTATGGTCAATTCTCCTAAAAAAGCTTTTTTTCCACAAACACTCAGAAAAAATAGGATTTCTTGCTTCTTAGTCCCTTCCACCCGCCACGACCATCCGCGATGTTGACATGTCACAACCATTGACGACTACACTCCCCTGCAAATTGATTCCAGTACTGCCAATCTAAGAAACTCTACGAGTGTTGCTTCCAGCTTCGGCCGAAAACACTACACGCTCCATCACAATACTAACGACCCTCCATCTTCGCACGCCCTTGGTCTGTTGCTATTAGTCACTGCCATTCAACCGCTTCAAAGGGCTTTAACAAAGAAACTTAAGGGTCTCAATAAATCCTCACCACCAGAATCAGCTCATAACCTAAGCCGAGTTTCCTTTTGCCTTGTCCTCGATTTCCCACAATTGAGCCCATCATGTGAACCATGCGGCCACAAGTCGGCTCAACATTTCCTCATCCATTGGTTCTCCAAACATAGAGCTGCAACTGACCATCGGAATTCTATCAACGCCGTTAGCTACCAGACTTTTGAATACTCTAGTTTGCATAAACAAGAAGGGCCTTTTCAAAGGTTTACAGAATAAGCAAAATCAATTGGCTGCTAAAGTTGCTGAAGTCAAGACTACTATGAGTTGAAAAGGTGATCGACTTACTCAAATTTTTTATATGGTTACCAAACTATATGATGTATATCTTGAATCTCAAGAAATTCCCAAAAAGCAAACAACGCATAGTTGATCGTTTGTAGTTCCATTTCTTGCTACCATGGTCACCTAATAATTCATTTTACCTAAATGATTTGAAATACTGAATACAAGGGAATGCTTTGTAATATTCTAAAAATAAGATTCACACAAAAAAGAAAATATAAAAATAAAATAAAATGAAACATTCAAAAAAGAACCAAAATGAAACTTTTTACTGACATCAGATTTTACTCAAATTTTGTATAGACAATATATAATTGGCAATTTCTTTGGTGGAAACCAACAAAGATAATTATATAAGCCTTTGTCTATTAACTATTAGATTTATAAAAAATGATATTTATTAAATCTAACGGTTTTAAAACGTACCGAGAGTATTATTTCAAAAAAGGAAGAGGAAGAGGAGGGTACATACGCAATAAACACCCCTTGCTGGCAAAAGATGTAAAACCATACAAAGTTAATTTTCCATCTCAACAAGCTATTCTTGGGCAGTTGGCAACTTGGAATACAAACCATACCATATTCGTTGTTTATTAAGCTCAAATTTTGGACCATTTAAGGACCCAAAATTGACATAAAATATTTTATTTTTTTAACAAGAAAATAAAAAAAAATACATATGCAAATATTTTCTTTTTGTAATTTCCAAACCAAAAAAAAAAAACTCAAACACAACCACAAACCAAACACCACCAACAACAATAACAATCACAAAGTGAAGAATCTCTGCAACCACCAATCTTTCTGAATCGCAAAGGTTAGTGAAAACAATCCTCGTTTGTTTCTTTCCTCTTCATCTGCATTTTGAATTTTATGCCAAATTTTCATGTCTTGCATAGCCTTTCTGTGTTGTGAAATTCGGTTTTTTTTTTTTTTTTTTTCATTTATTTATGATGATTGCTAATTTGCAGAGAAAGTCTTGGTTTTTTTTTTCCTGGTTTGATTTTCTTGATTCACCCATGTTTGGTTTCCGAGAAAACTGGTAAATACAGAAAGAAAGAAGGAAACAAAATTTAATGGATTTTCAATTTGATATTTGTATGTTAGATGTAGTTTTATCAAAGAAGAAGAATTAAAAGAAGGCAAGGAATTTTATTGAGCTCGGTTGACTCCATTTTTTTTTTTGTTTTAATTGTTGGAAATTAGGATAAGAAAAAAAAAACTATAGTGATTTCACTTTCTCAGCAGCCAAGCAGAGCATAAACTGTTTTTGAGTGTACCTCAAATACTGATCAGCGTTTGTAAGATTGTTTCTTTTCCCCAGCTAGTTGTTTTGAAGGATTATTTTGTTAAAAGAGTTTTAAATGTTTCGTTTCTGTCCTGTTTGGTTGTCGAGGAAAAAAAAAAAAAGAGTTGGAATACCAATTCTTTTCTTTCTAAAACCATAATAGACTGACTAATTCAACTCTTTGGCTGATTGGGGTAACCATGTAAATATTTATTTTTGAGAACTAAAAATCATAGTCTTTTTTTGTTTTTCCTCCTCTTTTTCAAAATCCTACTATGGGCAAATGTTGCAATGTGGAATAATTATGTTTTTGTGTTGCATGTAGCTATTAATAAATAATCACTTTTATGCAGGCGAATTAATTTAATTTCTTGTAAAACTAAATTTGTTTTGCAATCTTTTTTTTTTCCCAATTGCATTGTATAATATTTCTCATCTGTAACAATCAGATCCCAAATTGTTGTTATGTTTTCTTTCATATCTATGTTATTCAAGCACTCAATAGCTGTTTTTAGTTGGTCTACTCTTATTTAATCAATATAATTGACTTTTTTTTTTTTTTGTTTCCTGCATTAAGCAAGATCTTTGCAAGCCAAAGTTTTCTGCTTTGTAAACAATCTCTTATTGTTTTTGCTATTGCTCTTCAGATTTGTGCTTTGGAATATTATCTGCCATTTCGGCCACCATGAAGTTCAAAAAAGGAAGTAAAGTCGAAGTGTTGAGCAAGAAGGAGGCCCCTTCGGGGTCGTGGCAATGTGCTGAGATCATCAGTGGCAATGGCCACAACTACACCGTTAGATATGAGGGATTAGGGGGTGCCACGGTTGTGGAAAGAGTATCTAGAAAGGATATTAGGCATTGCCACGGTTGTCCTCCTCCTCTAGAAGATTCGGCATCTTGGGTTGCTGGTGATCTTGTAGAGGTGTTTTATAATTCTTCTTGGAAATTGGCCACAATCTCTAAAATTATGGGGAAGAAATATGTTTTGGTCAGGTTACTTGGATCCTCTCGGGAATATAAAGTCAGTAAATTCGACGTCCGGGTCAGACAGTTTTGGCAAGATGATCAATGGACTGTCATTGGAAAGGTGATTTCATTCTCATTATTTACCATTTCCTTAAGTCTTTAATCATTCCTGATTATATCCATGCACTATTTTTTTTCATAGGCTGACTAATATCGAGTGTGCTTTACTTGGCCTTTTCATGTTTTCCAGGTTGATACATCTTGATGTTTTTAAGTAGTGGTTTGAAATTAATATTAAAATCAGTGTTATGAAGTTTCTAAATACTCGTTTGTTTTGAAATTGGTAATTCATGCCTGTTATCACTGTGATCATCTTGTAATTTCAAAGCTCTTTTACATTGTTAACGAGTTTGAAAACAAGAAAAATAATAGGAGATGCCCTCTGATTTATGTTCTAGTTTCCCCTCTCTCTCTTTCTTTTATTTATTTATTTATTTATTGTTCTCAATTCACTGTCCTCTTTGTCCTTCTATATTTTCCAACTTTTGTTCTATACTTGTTTTTATGGACGCAGGGGTCTGGAAATTATGATAATGGCAAGCATGAAGAAATCTTAAATATAAAGGACAATCAAAACTCAAGCTCCCAAATTCACAAGACAGACACAAGGATAAATCCAAGCGTAAATGGTCACTGTTTTCCTGTTACAAACAAATTAAATTACCAGAAATCTCACCTTGCATTGTCAAAAACGCGAAAAAGATCATCTCCTTATTTCTCTACTCAAATCAATGCACACGCTGGAACTCCTAAGAAATTTAGAGTTATTGAGAGTGAGGGCAGATATCACCAAGTGTCTGCTTTAAATACATCGTTATTAGCTGAACAGGTTGATGATGGAATACCAAGAGATGTGCTTGGTGAAAAGGAAGCACATGCTTCATTTAAGATCAGAATGACTAGGTTTTCTGAAGCAGAGTCTCGTAGGAAGAAGCCAAGTGGAATTGTTGGTTCTTCATTTGCAGCAAATATACAGCCAGATGATGGAGGTGGTATTTCATGTTCTGTTGGTAGTTGTAGCATCAACAGCAACAACCATACGTTACCTTGTCATGTTTCGGTCAGTCCTGTCGAAGATTTGGATTGTCATGATGCTGAATCATTTTGTCAGTTGAGATGTGAGAAAGGAAATTGTCTCCCTCCCACAAAAGAGGAATTGGCTGCTGAGATCCATAGGTTAGAGTTACATGCTTATTGTTGTACCATGGAGGCACTGCATGCATCGGGGCCTTTAAGTTGGGAACAAGAAGAAATGATGACTAATCTTCGACTTTCACTCAATATATCAAATGATGAACATTTGCTGGAGCTCAGAAACTTGGTTTCTGGAGATACAAGCATACGATTAAGATGACAGGATCATTTATATTTTCCATCTAGCTGTAGATTCTGATCGAGTGTTTTTTTTTTCTCCTGTGAAATTGTTGCAATGCAAGAAAAGGGACAGTTTTTTCCATTCCTTGAATAAGGCTTACAAAATATGGTAGTCAATTTTCAACTCACTGTAATTGAAATTTTCCAAGAAAGACATGTTCCTTACTGTTGTCTATTGAGTTTTATCTTCTTTCGTTGTTTGCACTTTATGATCTTTAAAGCTAACAAAGAAATGCAGCATAATTGTGCAAACAGCTTAGCCTATTTTAACACTGAAATCTCACCATCCTCTTGTTAATCTTATAAAGATGAGCAAGTTATGAAATACTTGGACCTGGTTTATGCAAACAAATAGGAAACAGGTAACAAATTAACTTCATAGATATTGATGTATTCTTGTGAAAGTTCTACTTCATATTTACTTTTTATATGTATCTTTTATCCATTAAGGCTAGATAAATGGATTACACTCTCTGCATTGTGGGGAAGTTTTTTCATGCTTTCTCTTTGCATATGAATTCTTGGTGGAATATGCCCTTGAAAAAGTTGATATTATCAATTCCTCTTGGTAGTACAGAAACTTGTATGAGGGCAGTGTTGATGCTTCCCCTGCATTTTCCAGGGCTGAAGTAGGAGCCTCTACGCCTTGCTTCAAGATGTCTGAATTGATGTTGCGGTTTGCTGGTATTCTCCGGGGGCAATTTTCGCAAGACGGCTTGTAATGGAGCCACGTTTTTGCTATGGCTGAATGACTTATAATTCAGTCGACAAGTGACCCTTGTATTCTGGCCAATAAGGGATGACCCCACAAGTTAATCCTCGAAGGGATTTTATTTTATTTTATTGTATTTTACTTTGTCTAAGCTGATTAATATGCAACATTTTTTTGCCCAAATGATGAATGTCACGCTCCTCATCTTCTGCAACGACAGAGCACAAAGAGTTTTAGCAAATCCAATTTTTATTAATCTTTTCCCTTATAGTAACTGACCTTAAAATCTCCTCTTTTTTTCTTTTTATCTGAAATGTCTTGCTTGTGAAAATTCAACGGTTCATCTCTGATTTATATTCTCTACTATTCTGTTGCAGATGCACAGGATTCGCATGCCATCTAATGTATGTTGAATTCATTGCAGAGCTTATGACAACACTTCAAAACTTTCACCATTTTTTTTCTTTTCTTTTCTTTTGTACATGTTTGAGAAATTTTTACTGTGGTGAACCTTTTTATAGCTTGATTGGGAACGTAGTTCGAACTAGAAAAGGCTAATTTGAACTGGTTTTGTAGCAATGTTGTCTTGTACAGATTTTGAATTGCTACAGTATTTTAGGTTCGAACTATTTTTCTAAATGGGCTATCAGTTCCATGTTTAATATGCCTGCAGGGACCTAAGCATGTCCCGGTGAGATCACAAAGTGCTTGCAAAGAAGTAGCAGTAAGTATTGATTGGTCACACAAGGAGCAATTGGCAATGTACAACTGGGAAAGCTTTAACCTTGCCTGAGTGCTATGGTCCCAAAGGACCTGCTAACGGCCCAAAAACAACAAATGAAAGGCCTATTGTTGGGACTTATTCTAGCCCCCTCTAAGGCCATTGGGACCCCAAGTCCCTTTAACCTTGTTGCATGGGGCTAAAGATGACTGGTAGGGCTTGAAAAACCCAACGTGGGACTGCTGCTTTCTTTTATCCCCATCTTCTTTGGAATGCTAGTTGCAGGCCTATGAATAATCATGTGGTTCTGCGAGTGTCCCAGTTTTTTAAAATTATACACCAGTGGTCCACCCTTTTTATATAACAGTGAAAAATATAAGGTGACATTTATTAAACATAATGTTGACATTAAAAAGACAAAACATGACTGTCATGAAATAATGAATTTAATCATTGAGTATAACATAAACATTGAGAAGTGTAACATATTTGTTGTTATGGTTTGTAGGGTTATTATGATTTTGGTATCTTATGTTTCACATTGGTACCATATTGTTTGAAAAATTCTAAAACAACACTTCGTAGTTTTCAAAAATATAATTTTGGTATCCTGAGGTCTTTTTTTGACATGAAATTCCTTTTTATCATTTTATTAATGAACCTCAAATTGATTTGGTAAAATTATAGTTGAAAATCAAAACAAAACTTATCAAAGAAAAGCACATTTATTTTTTTTGGCGTTGTTTGTATTTCTTTTTAATTGGTTTAACAAAATACTTTGGGATCATTGATAAAGGAGTAAGCTGAAAATTTTACGTCACCAAACATAGATTTAGAATATCAAAATAATATTTTTAAAAATTACATGATACTATTTTGATAATTTTTCAAACAATAGGATACGAATATGATTTCCTTAAAACACAAAGTATCAAAATGATAAAACCTCATCATTTAAAGTAAATATCCTAATGTCACGCATCTCTAATATCAATGTTATTATTATTATTATTATTTTTACTGTGTTAGTTGTTACATTGTAGGGATGGTCCATCCGAAGGACAGTAGAAAATCTCTCTCTATATATATTTATATATATATACATATATATATGAATGTCCTAATTGAGGTACCTTCTGTCTGTACAAAGCTTATGTGTCTTTTACCTTAGTAAGGGGCAGGGACACACAAGTGGTACAGGACATTAAGATGGGTGTCATTCTTTGCCCAGAATATACTAAATTTTGATAAAGTTATCTCTAAGCACAAAATATAAAAATAAAGATCAATTTTCTTGGTAGACACAAATGCAATATAGAGGGTATACTAATGCTCCATCTGTCGGGGAGTTTGGTTGAGTTTTCCCTGTTCTTTTTAAGATTAAGATCTTAAATAGGGGGTTTGAGGGATAGACAAATGAGTTGTGCATTTATGCGGCTCCACCAAATCCTCTGCCATTGTCTCATTGACATCTTTTCATGATTGGCATTCCCATGTGATGCTGCTCCCCTATATATGAATTTCCATAGATATATATATTTCTTGAGCAACTGTTTCGCAATGTTCTGGATTTTGTGGACAGCTCTTTTTATTTCTTTTTTTTTTTCCTTTTTCTTTTTCCCTCTTTTTGTATGTTTGTTAAAGTGACCATGATGATCTCAGTTGCACAGATGACAATCAATCATGATCTCAAACATTTCCAAAACTTCATATTTCACAAGAGTCTGACATCGGATGTTTAAGATATTGAAACAATTTTTTTTCTTGGTTATTCCTAGCAAGTTAAAAGTAAAATAAAATAAAAAAATAAAAAAAGGGTAAGAAAAAGAGAGGGAATTAAACACAAGCCACAGCTTTGCAAGTTTTGTCTTGTCTGTTCCTTTCAACGAATAGAGACCTCCTGGAAAGTCTAATCAATATATCTGGTCCTGATTTTGAAAGAGCCTCTTTGTTTGACATATTATGTATGTTTGTGCCTGGAGGCTGCTAGGAAAAAGGCTTTTGAGTAATTGCATCATACATGTCTTAAAGTTTGTGTAAATTGTTTTTTTTTTTTTTGGAAAAACCGAAAACAGTAACAAAATTCAGATACTTTTTGCATAACAGAACAAAGTTTTTGGTGTATCTTTAGTTAAGATGTACAACTCTTGCGAATGCTTACCTCTTTTTGCATGGTTAGATGGTGCTCGTAAGCATTCATTACCTTTTTCCCAATGGAATAGTCTAAACCAACTCACTCGTTTACTTGAACCAACCAAAAGAAGTTCTAAACTACTTTTTTTTTTTCCCTTTTTTCTTTTTGGCTAATCCCAAAAAAGGGATTGTTTTCACACTCCACTCTACGGGTTGATCTATTGAAGTCATATGTGAAACGGAAAGAAACTTGACTCATAGTTTCGTCGACTAACATTCGAAGAGCCTAAGGTCACATTGACTCAAGCCTTGTTTGGTAGGCCAATGAAAGGCAAATTATTAATGTCATTATGACAACAAAAATGGATCCTTATATGTTAGTTGAGAGAGCCCTAATAGATTGTTTTTTCCCGCTACACTATCACCTCTTTTTATGAAGTTCTAAAAAAAGTTCTAAATTACATAATACTAAACTTAGAAAGCTCTTTTAATGTATGCTTGAAATTTTAGGTGAACTTCAACAAAAAAAAAAACGTATCTCTTTCTTTTTTTCCCAACATAATTAGGTGGAAAGGTTCTATCATAAACTATAAAAAATATCCCACAAGTAAAAATAGTTATGAAATGTCAATCACGTTAAAATCATATCAAATTCAGAAAATGTTTTTTTTTCTTATTTTTGTGTACTGTATTTTGATGTTGAAAGACCCGTTATTTTAACGGGTATGATTTTTATAAAAATCATATGAATAAAATGTCACTTTAGTATTTTTACTAAGTCTTCGTAGTAATATTTAAAACTTACCTATCACTTACTTCTACCAACCTTGTCCCACTACATTAATGCTCAATTAAATAGCATCCTTATCATTTGGAGACATAGAATTAATTCACCTTAACTACCAGGAGACATCGATATGTTTTCTCAACCACCTTTTTAATGTTTCCTTCATCTTCTTCTACAACTTACCCCATTTGCCTCCTCAATTATATTAACATTATTTGCTAAAAGTCTCCATGGGAGACATGATAATATTTTCTTTTAATGCTCATTTAATTCTCTCCAGCTCCTCAATTATTTTGATGCCTATTTATTCAACCATCACCA
>CAMOHE010053746.1:6010-25235 GCA_946598075.1 Artocarpus hirsutus
CCCCCCCCCCCCCCCCCCCCCCCCCCCCCCCCCCCGGGGGGTGTAAATTGTCTTCTAAGGACACTTTATAACCAAATCACAATATAACACCATCTTGTTCCTCTATTATGGAATCAAGGAAACCTCTATTTATGGAGATTATGACATGTGTCACTTAGCACCCTAGCTCCTTAAAACAATACACTAGGATCAAGGGTAGAACCTTGTTCACACCCTATCTAAACCTGGTCCAAACCTATAAATAGAACCATTAACTCTGCTTCAAGGGTAATGAACTCTTCCTTGCCACGTTATGCCTCTCCTCTTGCTCACCTTGATCAAAATACCAACTGACACGGCCTTAAACTTTCAACTAAGCAACCATACGGCCTTAGCATAATCTCGATGCTAGGTAAGCCTAACTTCACCCAAACTCTCAAGGACAAAGTGAGAAGACAAAGCAAAATATTGGTGAAATCAAAGAACGAACTCCAAGAGAGTGATAAGTGTGAAAACAAAAAGATTTCTATTATGAGAGTAGTCTTTACAAGTGTGGTGGATGGATGGCAAAGGAGAGGCATTTCCCTATGTATATAGGCCAAGAGCCATCCCAAGTACACTCTAGAATCATATGGAAAGAGGGCTAGCATAGAACATTCTAACATGCTACTAGACTATGTATAAAGTGTAAAAGGTTCTAGAGAATTCTACAATACACTAGTATGTACATGTGTCCCTAATCTTCTAGAAAGTTCTAGAGTAGTGCTGAAACTTCTTAAGTTTTCCAAAGTCTTCCATAAAGTTCTGGATGCTTCTAGACCCATGTGGATAAATCTAGAACATGGTAAAACTTTACAAACAGTAATGGAACCTTCTAGAACCATGCATGCTTCTTGTTCAAGATTTGGTTTCTCTCGGGTAATCTAGACTATTCTTGGGCAAACTGGGATCCTTCTCACTCCGAAGCCTTCCTTTCTCTTGTAAATTTAAACATAATAAAGATCCAGGCAAGAGAAGAAGTCCAACTATCATGCGTAGCAACATGCGGTGTTTGTTCACAAACAAACATCAACAAGAAGAGAAAAACACTCAAACTTTATATTCAATATTCAATAATCAAGTCTCTGAATTCAATAGCATGTAGCTATTTATAGCCCTTTAACAAAACAATAACAATACTCATGAAAGTAAACAACAATATAAGCAAATAACGATAAGCTAATAACAAAACAAAGTTAAAATATAAAAACGACTATTAGAGTTAAATTCTCCTACATCACTTGGTTCAAATCATTTATTTGATGTCTCACACACACACACTTATATTCAAATAATTTGAACTAAAACCAACCTTCTAGTTCAAACTATTACGTTTTGAAATAACGAGGCAAATGAACCATTTGAATTTCTTTTGTTATAGGATTTTTTATCATAGAATTTGAATTATTATAATAGTTTAAGTTCGAGCTGATAGTTTAAACTAACTATCCAAATATCTTTAATATATGCATATATATATTATATATTATGAAGTAAAATTTAACATTATGCAGACGTACTCTGTATCATGCTTCGCTGGTATTAAACAACGGAAAAATATCGATTTCTTTTTTTTTTTTTCAATTGGCAATGCAATTACGTTTGTTATCATGTTCAAGTTGTAGTCCGAGTATATAGTTGAAGTTGGCAGACATGAAATACTTATTCGAATTGTTCAAAAAACCAAAACTGACCGACGTTGACTAAGAAAACCGAACGACAAAACCCTGCAAAAGTGGTTTCTAGCCTGACCGAAATGCTCGATTTTATCAACTGAACCACCCCTCAAATGAACGGATCGGTTTTGGTTTTGATTTTAAAGCTCGATGCGGAACCGAAATGAAACAGGTAGCATACATAGTTTTAAATATATAATATATATTATATAACTTATAAATCTGAAAATTTCGAGGGAAAAAAAAAGAGAAAAAAAGGTTGCTGGTCTTTGACCCCCACTAGACAATAATGACAACACCTGCAAAAGACCACTGTTGTGTAACACTCCCCTCCTCTCGTCCATTCACGAACGCATCAAAAAACCTTACCCCCCAACGTCTGCCACTGCTGCGCTATGATAGTCCCCTGTCGCCAATTCCCATCCGAATACCATCCTCCTGTCAACTCACTCTGAATTCAAGCCCTCAATTCAAGGTACTGTTTGTTTTCTCTCAAGTGTCAGTCATGATTTAATCCAAAGCCGACAAGTGAACTATAGGACCGACCAAAACCGACCGAATACCATGTTAATCATCTCACTTTTGGATTGCATGTCTCCACAACTGACGGTGTTGGTTTGGCAACGAAACGACGGAAACCACCGGTTTTTTAATTAACAACTCCTATGAAAAACTACCAAGTGTCTGCTGTAAAATTTCCTCAGTACATATGCATAGTAGAACACGTCAATTTTCTTCCTTAGAACCAAAATACCCATCTCTGTATTCTGACCATTACCCCGCTCATCATTATCTTCTCTTCAGAAAAGCTTCCCTACTTATTTAGTTTTACAATTCACGTAAAATCAGACTAAGATTCTGTGTCTTCAAAATCACTTTCCGACTCTTGTCCTAGTTCTTTTTTGCCACAAAGCTCTTCAATCAACTTCTCATCGTCGTCATTCTCGTCATTCTTCTTCCCCAGAAGCGTTGCTAATTTTCTCTGTAAAATTGCTTCAAAAATCGAGGGTATTGCCTCTACATCCCCCTCAAAATACTTGTCTATTCGCTTCTTCAGCTCTGAAACGAGCGAAGCTTTGAGTTTAAAACACAAATAATAATAATAACAATAATAAAAGAAACCTAGAACAAGCACCATAGTCAGAAGGTATAATGTCACAAACAAAACGACCAGACAAACAATAAATCATTATCAATCATCTGAACTGAAGAACAAAACACATTTTTAATAGTCGCCATTATTGAAAAAGCACAAGTTTTACGGGAGAATTCAACACTAGCTGACACTGCACATTACAAAACTATTACATAGCAATATCAAGAAACACAAACTTAGAATTAGTAAAATTGCTCTTTCTAAAGAACTAATGGAAAAATATAAACATAAAAAAGTCTACTTTAGGGACCAGTCTTGGAACGCTAATTAATCACTTAAAGATTTGAGAACAATACAAAAAATTTGTGATAATATCTGTTGCATTAATATTTTTCTTTTATGTTTGGTGGAAATGACGAGTCTTTTCAAACTTTTTTACAATATTTTTCTGCCTACTAAAAGGTTTTCACTAAAAATTAAAATCATTTAATCTATATGCATTTGGATATCAATCAAACAACTAAAAAAATAAAAATGACAAAGAACAGAAAATAAAAGCAAAGAAGAACATCGAAAAAATAATAAAAGAAATTCTTATCCTAAATCCAAAAAGAAATATGAAACGCAAGAAGGAAACAACTTTTGAAGTTTTTGATCCATGTACCTTCTTTACTAACATCGCTGACATCATCGTCGGAGACGTATTTCTCAGTGTCTCGAGAAGACTCGGACGACTCGGACGAGGAGAAGCTGAGTCTGGACCAAGTCGAGGCCGCGAGTGGGACCAGGGAGGGAATCGGATTGGTCGTATATGTGGAAGGAGAAAGAAAACGACGGTGGGAATAAAGAGAAATGATCCTCAGAAGAGATCCTCTCATTGGTTTCTTCTTCTGATTTCTCCGAGGGGTTTTGAACCGGTTCAGGTTCTGCTAGGGTTTAAGGCTTAGTGGAAAATCAAAATGACGGAGCGAGAAAGGGGGAGAAAGACGAAGAAGAAGAGGAAGAACACGGGGTTAATTAGACAATTCACAATTCTGGGACGACGTTTTGAGCAGATTAACCCTATTATAAAAAATTTTTCTTATAAATATTTTGGGTTAATTATAAAACTATTCTTTCTAAATTTAATTACTTTTTAAATTATCACTTTTTTTTAGAAACTATAAAATTTTTAAAATTTAAAAAACTTGTTTTAATATTATTTTTTATAGGCCTTTTTTTGACTAAAAAAATAAAAATAAGATAAACATATTTTTAATTAGATTTAATTTGTTTATGAAATATATTTTTTTCTTGAGAATTTTTTTAGAAAATATTTTTACATTTAAAAAACTATAAAACTTGAGGTGTTTTTTCTAAAATAAGATAATTTGTTTTAAGATTTTCTATGATTTTAAATTTATAAAAAAAATTTCGTAATTGTTTAAAGGTAGTTATGTTGTTTTGCTCAATTTTTTCTGTTCATAAGAATGGAATTAAAATTAGTTTTCTAAATTCAAATGATATCTTTGTAATTTTTAAAAATAGAGAGACAAATTGAAAAATACTTTAAACTAGAATGCCTTATTATGTAATTAATTTTTAATTTTTAATTCATTTTCATATAAAAAGACTAAAGTACCCATGTTTATCATTGAAAAAAAAAAAAATTGCCGCTTAAGCTAACTTCAAGTGGTTAGGTAGGTGTCCCTGTCTACATAAAGCCCTTATTTATTCATACAATGAAATACAAGTTACATTAATTATGACGTTCCTTACTATTCCTTCCTCACCAAGTACATTAACAATCCTTTAGAAGGAGGTTTCCCGAAGCTTCGCTTGTTTCAGGGGCACATCCCTCGAATCCTCTAGTTACACTCAACTTCAATATAACATCCAACTCCGTTTGAGATACCCACAGGGCCGGTAGATGATGAAGCCTCTATACAATTTTTGTTTTGGTTTCTAAAAACTCATATACATTGATGAGAGTATCATGTTATATTAATATATAATAGTCCCTATTAAAAATTTAAATTCATCTTCTAGTCTCAATAAAGATATCATATTTTTCTAAAAGTTCAATAGGAGTGGTAACTTGTCGAGACAATTTTAGTATGTTAATATATATTTATTTTGATTAAATTTTTGTTTCAGTTACTAGCTGTAAAAGAAAAAGAATCTTAAGTATTACATTGTTAATACATAAAAACCAAACAGCAACTTATAAGAACACTGGGCCACTCTACTTAACTGGGTGATCTTTTTAAGATGGAAGCCCAAGTATTTAGTAAGTCTAAATTCCATTATGGTATCAGAGCCCAACCAGCTCAAATGAACGATTCGATCCCTCAAATCCAAAATTAGTGACTCCAAAGAAAACACCATCTTACGAGGTCGTGTAAAGAGAAAAAAAATCTCGCGTCTCACATCAATAATACACAAAAATAAACAACAACTGATACGAATATTTGACCACTCTACTTAACAGGTTGAGCTTTTAAGATGAAAGCTCGAAGTTTTTAGCAAGTTTAAATTTCATTACCTACGATACCACCGACACCAAAATATCATATTGTAACTACTAAATGTTAAAGTCAGCCCCAACACTCTTGTCGGTTATATCGCATTATGATGACCTACTTTTGCTGGGAACTGGTCTATTAAAAATAAAACAAAATAAAATGAAATTAGCTTACTATTGCAAACGACATGTCGTTTTATGTTTGAAGTGTCAAGCTGCACTAGTGCACAACATTTTTTTTTAGGTATTTTTTTTTTCCAATTTTGCATAAAACAATCTTGAGGGAAAAAAAGTCCATAATTTTGCAAACTCTTTTTCCAATCTGGGTTTGTGATTGTGTTGTGTTTGCTGGTGATCCAAAGATGGACGACGAATTGCTGGAATTCCAGCTACAATTTGATTTCATCCTACCGAAACGTTGTCACTTCACTTCTTCCACTCGTCGATTCCACTCGCTCCAGGCTCAGCCAAAGGCTCTTCTCCCTCAGATGACGGCTTTCTAATCTAGAAGATGCCTTCATTAAACTCAAGGATGTCAGCAATAAAGTACTACATTGTTGCCGATAAAATGGATCGAAAAGAAAACATATTTAAAACTGTTGATTTTTTCGGTGTTTCATTACTTGGTGTTAATGGAAATGTAGGTCCAAAATGATTTTGAAGTAAGGGCTGCAGAAGCTCAAATTTTGGCCTTTTAATTTCTTAGCAGAGAATGTTAAGCTTATCATATTACTTATCAAGTTTGTGTAATTTTATAGCTTTAACTAGAACAACTGTTTGGTTGCTTAAAATTTAGAGCAAGAAAAATACAATTGAATTTTGTTTTTGTTTTGTTTTGTTTTGTTTTGTTTTTTTTTTTTTGTTTTTTTTGTGTATAATGGCTATTTTTGTTGGAATAAATCCAATATATATGGGCTAATATATTAAATAAATGTGTACTAAAAGCTATTAGATAAGGTTGTCCAATTAAAAGTGATCTATTTGAGATTTGGGCTCTTAGTGCATCATTAAGCGTGGGCCTTGTATATGTAGAGACCAAAATATAATTATTAATTTTATGATAGGATAAACTGGTAATTAAGGATAATTGTTATGGTTAACAGTTATATAAAGGGGTTATGTTCCCTAAGTCAGTATGTATGTTATTTTTCTGTTACTTATCTACAGAAAAATTACAGAGACAAACTTTAAATGAGGACTTATATACTAGACTTGAAAGATCCTCAATCTATAGACTCAAGAATCACATCATATCTATGGATTCAGGTTAGCTTTCGAATCTCATAAATTATCTCGGTGATTTGACATGAATGATTCTGAGTAATGATAGTTTTTATTTCAAAATCATATTCTAACAAAGTGGTATCTAGAGCCTCTTTATATTAAATAATTAGGAATCAATAATTTTTTAGATGCGATTCTCGTAGAAAAATTCTCAAATTTAACAATCTATGGTGTTCTAAAATTGTTGGATTTGAGAACAATAATTTGAAGATTTTTTGGAATAATTTATTCAAGAATTTTTTTGGGTTATTTTTTTATTATTAATTTTTTACTTAACCCAAAACAAAAAAAACCTGATGGATTTAGAAAACATTGGCCGGTGGCATCCATATCACCATCGACACAATGACCCAAATGGTAGTGCTGGAAAGGCAGAGCAGCGGCCTTTGGCCACGGCGGAGAAGGGAAAACATTAGCCAAAAGCTGCCACATAGGGAAGAAACTAACCTTGCCATCGTAGACGTCAGCCTTGCCCGGGCACAACCGTTAGGCCACGTCGGTGAGGAAACGCTGCGGCACAAATGGAAAAGCGGCGGCCTTAAAGAGACTTCAGAAAAAGGGGGGTTGGCCAGTGGCTGGCCTTGCCATCGCCAGCGTCGGCCATCTCTAGGCGCGCTGGCTAGAAAAAGAGCTATGGCCAAGGTGACTAGCAGTTGTTAAGTCACTTTCTCTCCCAAAGAGGTCGAGAGAACCTAGGGCAGTTGGGGTTGTTATAGGCTTCAGCCTAGAATAAGTTATGCTTTACATGGGCCCAATTAGGCCTGTGACCAGTTATAACCCACGAGTTAAACCTCTGGATGACTTGCCTTAAAAAAAAAAAAAACTTAACGTATACACGTGCCCAATAGGGCCTCTGACCAGTAAAGTCACCTGGTCACAAGGGTTAAACCCTTAGGTGACCCCAAAAAAAAAAAAAAAGGAAGCTATAGGGGGTTGGGTTAGGATCGAGGTTGGGTCCACCCGACTCGGTCCTGTCCTGACTTAGTCAAAGTTGACCAGTCAAGTTAACCGTTTGACGTTGACTTTGACTTTGACCAGGTTGACTTTTGACCAAACTTTTTTTTATTTTTATTTTTATTTTTATTTTAATTTTAGTCATTTTTGGTGCAATTTTAAATTTAAATATTGGTATTATATATATATATATATATATATATATTTTGAGATGAATCAATTGAAGCAACATGTCACCAAATTGGCCTTTCTTGTGAAAATTAATTTATTTTGAAATATAAACAGTTGTCTCCATGCAACTTTTGCGAATATTGACTGGCCCAAAGGAAGGCCAATATTTGACAAAATTACATGTATACCTGTGGTGATAAATACGTGATGATTATCTGGTTTTACATATGAACAATAAATTGGCCCAAACAAAGATTTATTGTTTGACATGTTCTTATTATCAATATTTGATTACTGCATCAAGATAATATTTTTGTCCAAAGACTAAATATAAATGAAGTGCTTGATATCTTGAGATAGGGCTATCTTTATTTGGATTTATTATTGTTAGTTTGGATTCTTATGTGAGCTTGATTTTTGTTTATCTTGTTCTTTAATTCAGCTACTAGTTCTGCTTTAAACATTACTAGAAACATAAATTTCATTCCTATGTTGAATGGTAGCAACTTCAAATCATGGCAAGAGAACTTCCTTATAGTTCACAGAGTCATGGATCTTGACCTTGTGTTAAGGGTTCCTTCTCCTGCACCTCTTACAAATGAGAGTTTGAGAGTTTCTTTGATAAAAAGAGGGACATGGAAAGGTGAGAGAAGTCAAATCGCATGTGTATGATGATCATGAATAAGGCTATTCTAGAAGCATGCAGGGACACTATATCGGGAACGATAAAGGTAGCCAAAGAGTTCCTTGAGAACATTGAGAAGGGATTAGAGACATGTCTCACATGTTTTAGGGCAAATGGGAGATTGTTGGGGTTGGTGCCCTATAAGCTGTGATATTGTATATATTGTTAATAAATAAATGAACTGACATTTATAATTATTTTGGTCGCTTATATGTATTATGAATACTTTTATAAACATCAAGAAAATTTCATGATTATTTATGTGACTATAAATTTAGCATATAAGTATTATATGCTTAGGGATAAAATTTATAGATATAATCTAAATAGTTTATAATAATTAATTAAAGTTTGGGATCTTTGATTAAATATTATAAGTATGGTCCAATCTCATTTAAAATGAAATAGTCTTATCCATGCTATTAATATAGAGACATTAGATTGGAGGTACTTTATATAATGAGATTACATAGGATTAGACTAGATAAATTATGAATCTCTAATAATTATCCATTATAAATAGAGCATTCAAATTTATCACTATGGTGATCATATATTTGACAGTCTTAATCCTGAGTATTTATTATACTCCTATTTATGACATTATGTTTTTTGACTTACGTGGTAAGATTTATCTAAACACAGATGATAACTTAGTATCTTAGAAATATAATGGAATAAATGGCTAGAAATAATATTATACAGATAAGGGATCCATTCCTTCCTTATGAAAGTTATAAAAATGGCTCTCTTGAGTGATAATTTGTGGTTTGAATAGTAGAGCGCTCGTTCATAATAAGATTATGAATTAATTGTTCATTAGAGAATTATTGAAACTTAAGAATAAAGATGTAATAAGAGAGGTAAACAGAAATTGAACCTAGCTTTATTATGAACTATTTATAGAGCATTGACTTATATATAATGATTATATCAATAGACTATTTGCTAATTTTCTTTGAGTAATTTTACTATAATCTCAAGAGTTCAGTTTCAGGTTTTTAGTAAAGTAACACTGAAACTAATAAATTTGACACATTAATTAGAGAGTTTAATTAATTATCAAATTTATTGGAGTTTGCGTTATAGGTCGATAGGTCCCCAATGTCACATTTATAACACTATATTAGATTTAATGCATAAAATGAATTATATATATTTAATTTAAAATTATTGAATTCTGAATTAATTATTTCACGCTTAAGATGTTAATGTAATATAGAAAAATATTCTCTATGATACATAATATAGTGTAATAAATATTGTCACATTTAACTAAGCGTTACTTAATTAATTGATTAATTATATTTAAAATCTATTCTTAAATAAATGTGATTTATTTTTGAATTTTAATATATATAAATATATATGTATATAATTTTATTATATATTAATATATGTACATATTTATTACGTTTAGGTGTTCTAAACATATATATATATATATATATATAAATGTTAAATATATATATATGTATATAATTTTATTATATATTAATATATGTACATATTTATTACGTTTAGGTGTTCTAAACATATATATATATATATAAATGTTAAATATATATATATATATATAATTTTATTATATATTAATATATGTACATATTTCTTACGTTTAGGTGTTCTAAATATATATATATATAAACGTTAAATATATTATATACATATATATTATTATGAAAAATCTGATTCGGTTTATTAAAAAAAAGTAAAAGTAAAGGTAAACTTTTATATATATGTATATATATTAAAACGTTAAACGTGTATCTGATATATATATATATATATATATATATATATATGTTTGTTAAATCACGTCTTATGTGATTTAGTTTTGGAAAAAAAAGGTGGGAATATATAGTATATTTTTTCCTCATATATCTAATATAATGATTATTTCAAATTTAAAAATAAATTGAAATTAATTGAAAAATAACTAACTGCTCAGTTATAAAAAGATGGAGATAACAGTTATCTCAAAATCAATCTTTCATGTAACTTTTATAGAAGACTTAGAGAAAAAACTAAGAGTTCTTTTTTTGAAAAAAAAAAAGGTCTTCTATCTCATATGTTGAGCAAATAGCATATCTAAAAAAGTGTAAAGTAAATTTATTCCTACAGTTTGACGCCCACTCGTTTTTCTATTGGTTTGGAGGCTTGACTTGAAAGATCGTGGTGTTAAAGAGGAAAGCTAGAATACCTTGATAGGTCTTTAAAAGGTTTATAAAAATTCTTAAAGCTTTCAAAAAATTTTTGTTTATTAACGATTCGTTCTTTTCACTATGGTTTCATATTTAAATCCAACGGATCCTTGGCATCCGTAGAATAGATCGGTGAAATTGGGTGTTACAGTGAAAGAACTTGCCCTTTCAAGTTGTCAATTTTGCAGGCTTAGAGAATTGGTTTAAAAGCGGTATCACCCTGGGATAGATGAGCTTTTAATTGCTAGTGAGAGATACGAACGGTTGACTATATTTGTTCTCTTTATTTACATAGGTGACTTGTAAGTTGTAATTATTTGTGAATAGTTGTGTGCTTTTTATTATTTTTATTTTTTTTGCTTATGAGTAACTTCATTCTTAACATCGGTGATGTCGAATTACTTTCTATTCAATTGTCAAAATCTCGGCAAGAACTTGGAAATGTATTTTCTTTTGGTTGTTACTCATATATACTTTGTCAACCTATCTAAGTTCCTCCCAAATTCATTGGAAGTGTATGAGAATTGTTCAAACAATACCTTTATCAAGGGAATTGTTGTAACTAAAAAAGTATCCGAGAAGAAAATAGAGTCAAAAGACTTGGTGCAATGTATAGAGTTTACAGAGAAAAAAAAAAGAGTTAAAGTTGTAGACAAAATTATTACAGGTTACAAGAAAGCATCTGAAAAAATGGGTAGCATAGAAACATACAGAGGAAAAAATAAACACAACGCAAAGAGTGGGAAAAAGAGAGCTGGAATAAAAACAAGTAATGATATAAATGTATAACTTTAATATCTATAATTCCCCGAAACTTAGAACTCAATAATTTTCACAGGAAAAGATTTAGAGCATACCTTGATTCATGGCTTCAATTTACAGAGACCCTGGAATAGAAATTGTCAGAGAAGAAGAACCTAGTTTCTCTCTTTAAACCCACAACTTCTTTTAACGTATTTTTCTGATGGACAGAAGAATACAAAATTGATTGGGTGGAGAGATGACTAGACTCTTATTTATAGACCCTCAATAGGTGCCTTTCCATCAAAACACATATCTCTTCAGATATAGACATATCTTTTCAGAAATAGACACATCTTTTAATAAGAGTTGCAACCCTTCATAGCCAATAGAATTTTAGCATTTAAATAATTATTAAACTAAATAAATAAATAAATAAATCTGATAAATTTTATAGGCCTTCAATTATATGGGTCATAATTCTAACATTCTCCCACTTGGGTCATATAATATTCATTTGTTAGTTTAATAATACTATAATGTGCGCAACAATATTATGCTAAATTTTCTTAAAATTGGCTAATACTCTATATCATAATTAAACAAAAAATCTAAAGTGAGTCATGGCGGTTGTACATCACAATTTAGTGTAGTCTCTTCCATGTACTACAACATTAGACATCTATTTAACATGATTCATAATTGAGAGGTATAATAATAGTCCACTCTAATGTCTTCAATGATACAATCCTGTTAAACATTAATCTATAAGAATCATGTATACAAAACAAAAAACAGGATATAGCGGGAACATAATAAGTGAGCTCAAAGTGTCGTATCATTAAAATGAAATAAAATATAATACATAACCATTAATGACATCTAATAACACCCATACGTTCAACATGTTCAATAAATGTTTTGGGTGGCAATCCTTTTGTTAAAGGATCTGCAATCATAAGATTAGTGCTAATTTGTTCAACTGACACTTTACGTTCCCGAACTTCTTGCTTAACGACAAGTACTTAATATCCATATGTTTTGTACCATCAAAATACTTGTCGTTCTTGGCAAAAAAGACTGCTGCTGCATTATCACAATAAATTTTCAGTGGCTTGGCTATACTATCAACAACTCCAAGTCTCGAAATAAAATTCCGCAACCATAAACCATGACTTGTGGCCTCAAAGCATGCCACAAACTCAGCCTCCATAGTGGATGCAGCAATGACAGACTACTTCGCACTCTTCCATGAAATTGCTCCTCTAGCCAAAAGGAACATATAACCAAATGTAGATTTTCTACTGTCAACACATCCGGCAAAGTTTGAATCTGAGTAACCGATCACTTCAAGATGATCACATTTTCTATAAGTGAGCATATGGTCTTTTATTCCTTGCAAATACCTGAGAACTTTCTTTGCAGCTTTCCAATGATCTATTCTTGGATTACTTTGATATCTTCCCAACATCCCAATAGTAAAACTAATGTCGGGTCTGGTGCAAGTTTGAGCATACAACAAGCTACCAACGATAGATGCATAAGGAATGTTTTTCATTTGCGCTCGTTCCAATTCATTCTTTGGACATTGCATATGACTAAATTTGTCCCCCTTTTGAATCGAAACTATACGTACTAAGCATTTGTACATCTTAAATTTCTCTAAAACTTTGTTAATATAGACTTTCTGAGACAACCACAACAATCTTTGTGATCTATCACGAAAAATTTCAATTCCTATCACATAAGTTGCCTCACCCATGTCTTTCATTTCAAAGTTCTTAGAGAGGAATTGCTTAGTTTCATGTAATAAACCAAGATTGTTAGCAGCAAGCAAAATATCATCAACATATAGGACTAAGAAAATAAACTTGCTCCCACTGACCTTCATATATATACACCGATCAACGGTGTTCTCTTTAAATCCAAACGAAGTAATGATATCATTAAACTTAAGATACCATTGTTGGGAAGCTTATTTAAGTCCATATATTGACTTCTTTAATTTACACACCATGTGTTCCTTTCCTGTAATTGAAAAGCCTTCAGGTTGGTCCATATAAACTTCTTCCTCTAAATTTCTATTGAGAAAGGTGGTTTTCACATCCATTTGGTGTAACTCTAAATCAAAATGAGCCACCAATGCTATAATAATTCTGAGTGAATCTTTCTTAGAGACCGGTGAAAAAGTCTCTTTGTAATCAATGCCTTTGTAACGCCCCTTTACAGACGTCACAATAATCGTTACTTTCATCCTTATTATCATTATTTATAAGATAGACCATTTAAATTTAGATACAATTTGATAAACATATCCCAAGATCCATGCATATAATTTTTTTTAAAAAAAAAATATTCCAAATATTTCAAATCTTTTTTATTTCATGGTTTATCAATGCCAAATTAATAAAACCATAATTCAAACAAAATTTCAAAACAAACTTTAAAATCGGTTTAAACAGTTTGGTAGACTAAACTTTTGAAAAATCAAAATAAACATAAAGCAAGTCTTTTTACTTAATAGTGCGGAAATTTAAGCATTCAAAGAAATAAAAACATAGTTCAAAAAAAAATATTCTTTCTTGGTGTTTTTTCATTTTCGATCCATCGTTCACAGCCCACACGCCCGTCCTCGCCCTCCACCTATTCCATGGTCTTTTTACATTATTCTGCAACATGATTATAAACTAAGTAAGCAAAAGCTTAGTAAGTACACTTTTCTATCTCACAACATAAAACATTTTATGAACATCTTTATGAAACATCATAATGATAATCATCATTAACATAATAGTGCACCTGGCACAGTTTTATATAGAACATATCTTTGATCATCATTATCCATATAAAAACTTCATTCATTTTATCTTGGGGCCCAAGTTTTGCACCATAAACATCATTATCATAGGCGCGCCGTCATGGGAGGAGAGGGGTAGCTAATCCCAAACCAAACATGACAAGTCCAACCTTGGGGACATCATAAACATAAACATAAACATAGGGTGTGTAGCACTTAATTAAGTGATACATATATATAGATATACTTTTAACATACCTCATCATTGAAACATTCATTAAACTTTCTTGTTGCAACAAGAGTTTTCATGAGAAAACTATATGTAAAAACAAACTTTAAAAATTATCATAAAATATATTCTTAAAACTTTTTCGTAAACTTTTATCATGTTGCAGGTGAGAATGTACTTACTTGTCTTGCTTGCTTACTAAACCTTAACTTGGGTGACGTCGCTGCGGTTCTCGGTGTGCTCGTCTTTTGGAGGGTTCATGTCAAACATTCATATTGACCATAAGTCACTAGCAATATTATTAGCAATATATAAATATCTCATACTATCATTAAATATCACCCTATCACATAATAATATCAAGAAGCACAAAATTACAATTTATGAACCTAGGGCATAATTCCAGAAAGTAGGCAGAATGACCTTTATTCACTTAAAAATTCATAATAATGTCATCTTAACTCCAAATCAGTCAAAAATAGTGGCATTAGAAACTAGACTCAAAAAAAAAGAATTTCATATGTTACACGCTTATTTTGACAATAATTTTCATGAAGAAAAAGTCCTCGAAATTCAATCTAAATTTTGGGTCTATTTAAAACTATATAGCTTTTAAGGTCAATTTCAAAATATCATAACTATTTAATGAGAACTCCGATTCAAGCGATTCAAAAGCAAAACGAAAGCTTAAGATGTCTAGTATTTGGGAAAGATATAAGAAAAATATAAATAGTGCAAATATAGAATAAAAAATTATTGAAATATGACGGCTGTCAGGTGTTAGTATGAAAAGTAGACTTACAACATCAAAAATTTAATAATTAAAAATAAAATTACTTTTACCCTAAAATTTTTAAGACAACCTAATAACATATATATACAGTACCACAAAAAGTCTCATTAGCAAATAAATTTGTTTAGCCATACAAATAGTTCACATAAACAAGAAGTACCGAATTCACTAAATAGACAGCCATAAAAACCTATATTAAAGAAAAATTCAAGAACTCATAAAATATTCATTAAATAACCACAAAATATTCCAGATCATAACTTAACATATGCATGAATATCTCTATAAAATTTTGTTTAAATCAAAGGTCGTTTGCCCCTTAAACATGGACTATACTTTTGTGCAAAATACCAATCAGCAACAGTTTGCTCATGAGTGGCAGAGAAAGAAAATTTAATATCTCAGCACAAAAAATTCCAAATAAAGTGAAATTTTGAGGAATATCACATATCACATACATAAACATCATACTAAAATTACAGAGCAAACGGAGATTCGTAGACAAAGTTATAAGGGTAGGATTACAAAGGAAACAAAATTTCAGCAATAGTCTAGAACAAGTTTCTTACCTCCAAAACGATTTTTCTTAATTCTCTTGAATTATCTAAGTGAAAATCCAATATTTGATTCAATTGTTTGTAGAAAAATAAGGAAGAGAAGGGAAGAAAATGTGGAGAAGAAAGAGAGAGTGTCTAAGAAAATATTTAGAGAGAGAGAATTTCCTTTGGCTAGAAATTTAGAGAATGAAGATTTTGATGGCTTAGAGTTATATTTATACGTTTATAAGAGAAAAGAGATTAGATAAGTATAGAAAACCCTAATTCTAATATAATTCAATTTCCTTTTTTTTTTTGGTACACGGCAATTGCTGTTTACTCACATCACATAATATATATATATATATATATATATAATATAATATATATAATATAATAAGTTATAAGGTAAACGTTAAATAAGGTAAGCATAAATATAATATATATAATATAAAGTAAATGTTATAAACATATTATATAATATAATAATGTAATATAATATAATTATAATACAAAATTATTTATACACAACAATAATATTTATTTCCATAACCCTAAAATTGTTAGGATATGCCTTAGGCCAATTATGTAATGACTACATATTGATTTCATTACTTTTGTATTTTATTAATGAAGAGGCATTTTCATTATTGTTTTTTATTCTAATTCTATGAATAGTTAATTCTACCTAAGGTCATCAAGTATGTGACTTGATAGTAAAACTCTTAGGTGAAAATTGAATTATATTCTAAATTATTCCTAGTCGGTCATTATTATTGGGATAATGATGAATGAAGACTAGTATGAAGTTTGACTGATGATTATGTTTTACTAATCATGTGTATGAGATACTAGTTAACTCATAGATATATATTTAAGAAATGATGTATTGGATTGACCCACTATAAGAATACCGCATGGATGATTGTCATAAGTGATTCTTATCACAATAGTATTATCCTAGTCCTCTGACCTGAAATCACCATGGTTTCCTACATGACAAGTTCTATATTTTGACACAATCTAATATTATCTCTAACAGGATGATGGAATAGATTGTTGTTGGATATAGAGTGAATCATGTGAAGAATATGAGTGATTGACAAGGAATTTGTCCCTCATTTATTATGAGAAAGATATCTGTGAGCCCCTCAATAAGTTAGACTGAAGAAAAATGTATCGCCATACTGGAATGAATTGATAAGGGTTATCAATATCAGTCTACTTAAGATCGAGAAATAATATGATTGAATAGTATAAGGATGACATAAACCATGCCTCATGTTCAATCAAATTATCTAGAGACAAAAGGACTTTAATACTTATTGTGGATTAGGTTATGTCGGATTATTGACATTCGCATGACTTGGGTAATCATAATGTCTTGCTAGAGGCCACTTATGATTTGTGGGCCAGAAATAGAATTTCAAGCCCACTACCAACGTTATGTGAACCTACAAGGTCGCACACTCAGAACAGACCAAGAACGAATTTTGGGTTAACTGTGTCTAGGTTCGATGAACCTGATAATGTCCAGATTCGATGTACTAGATATGTCTAGGTTTATTGAATCTGATATTATCTAGATTATCTGAATCATATTTGAATTACTGATATTATCTAGATTTTCTGAATCATATTCGAATTACAGACATTATCTAGATTCTTTGAATCATATTCGAATTACAGTTTACCCTAGTTAAAATCTAACTCTATCTCGAAATCAATATATATATATATATATATCTGTTTTAGGGTGTCTAGTTGAATCAAGAAGAGAAAAGGTGTTCTCTCATTCTAAAAGGCAAAAGACATTAAAACCCTAAAAATTAGAGAGAGCCATTTAACACAAAAAGAGGGTGCTAGTACACCAATTCGTTTTTGAGAGAGTCTGTTCGTGTGGATACTTGCAGAGGATGTTACTCTAAGTAACAACATCTGAATCCGATTTTGATTACTAAAAGCTCGAGTTAGGGTGTCATCGGAGTAAACGCGCTCTCTCCCTTCCAGAATCTTGCCCGTTTTGTCATCCTGGTAAGATTCCATGACTTTATTATCAATCTAATCGAATTACATGGATCCTGCGAGGGTTTTGTGGGAATTAATTTTTAATTTTTTGCTACGTATTTAAATCATAAAATCCAACAAAACTCAACTATATGTTCATACTATAGGTAAGCAACCTCTCAATAATGCTTGATGGACATTGGTGAAGCACTAGACGATCATTATTGCCAATGATTTTGAAATGCTATGCTGCCGAGATTCTACATATGATCCTATCAGCAGAGGTCTGTGCCCTTATTTGGAGATGTGTGCCTTAGGAGGTGTAAGACATTGTGCCTTGCCCAGGATATTACCATAGTATTTAGCACTTTCTATTTGAGATTATTTATAGTGAGCAGGAGATGGACAAAGTTTGATAACAACTTCAAGCTAATGTCATAGTAGCAGTGGCAAAACAACAGGAGCAGAATATAGCTAGAGAACATTTCTTTGATGACAACGATGACGACCAGCCCCACTAGAGCATGTCATCCAAGATAGCAATGATGAGTTCACCGAGAAGGAGGATCCCTTCGAGGATGAGATGTTTGAGGATGACAAGTTTCCAGATGTGGACTCAAATGCAGAGTTGAGAATGTCGTTAGATGGATAAAGGTCTCCATTTTACAACTTACTTTTGTATTGGATCCCTTTTCATGTATAATGGGAAGTGGCCAATCACTCTCACTAGACCATATTTTGTCTTTTTTTGTACTGGGAGAAGTGATAAACACTCTCACCATGAGCAAACTATACCCTTTTCTTTATGTACTATAGGGAAGTGTTAGTCACTTCCAATAGACTTGTATTATGTTATCTTATGAATGCATTATGGAAAATGGTAGACACTCACAATAGGCATTAATGCATGTAATTTTTAATATATGTATATGATGACATAGGAAGTGATATACATTCTTGGAACTATGTTAAAAGTTTATGTTTATATAAAATTAATATGATTTAGTTGCCATTTTGTTGATGTGATTTATGTATTAAAGGAAGTTTACTTATTGGCTCAGATTGGTAAGATGAGGTAGCAACTGCATGTTGGAAAAATAATACGCAGCAGAATTTTAAAAATTTTAAATCAGAGTATTTTCCAAAACACAAGTTTGACATGCTATATGTATAAATTAACCTGATCTTACTGACCTTGTATACACCGAAAAGCTCCCGAAGTCTGTGTAGAGAAGTAACATTCCAAAAGAGCCTCAACCAACTGGTCTTCTTTGCTATTCACTATCCACGATCGGAGTGAGTACAGCTCTTCCTCAAGGTGACTCTCCTTTCAATCAATTGAGAGAACCCAAAGCTAGTGTTCGTGATTTGTGAACAAGAGCTCTCAGGGAGTTTCAGATTCTCACCAGTAGAGTATCACTCTTAATCTCTCTATTGATCTAAATAACTCATTAGACTCACTCCCTATTTATAGAGGTTGGGTCTAGGGTCATTCCTTATCAGATAAGGTCTCAAAAATTCGAAACAAAAC
>CAMOHE010053748.1:0-13921 GCA_946598075.1 Artocarpus hirsutus
AATGATGATTAAATATTGAGGAAATGATGAAACGTGAAGAGGGCGGCGGTTACGTCCTTGGGCACGAATACCCTAAAAGGTAAAATAGGGGGAAGGTGATGACGCTTCCTTGGGTCAAAAGTCCCAGAACGCACTATACAGGAATCGACTTGGTGAGGACTCGGGGCTTGATGTCCCCTCACCGGAATACCCTCGGAATGTTTGGAGGGTGGCCAAGCACGCCCATTTGGGTTTCGTTAAGTTGAGTAATACTTTATGTAATGTGGATACCTAGGAATAATGATGAATATGAATATTGTATATATGTATATGTATGAAACTTGGTAATGAATAACTATGGTATCCACGGAATATGATCATAATAAATCTCATAATCTGGTACATGATGAAAACTAACTAACCATGCAGGTTTAATGTGGTAAGAATAAAACCTTAAGGTGAGTAATAGTTTTCCCTACTGAGCATGTTGTCACTCATTCCCTATTATATTCATCTTTTCAGAATTCACTAAGTGTGAGGTGGCTACAAGAAAAATAGTTGGAGAAGCTATGTAGCTATATTACGTTGAGATTGCTTTGAATGCAAAGAATGATCTTCATGATAATGTAAGCATCTATTGTTACTTTCTGTGACTGTATTAAGATTTGTTGAGGGTTGAAATGATGATGATGACAGTTGTATATTATTAAAATTTAAGGTGCTACATTAAACTGTGGTTTATTTATTTGATTATGTTTTTATTTTAATTTGAGAGTTTTCTTTAAGTCCCGGGCAAATTACTTTAATGATTTATATTTATTTTCTAATCTCTATTTTATTTAATAAAAACTGTTAACCCCAACTTTGGGGCGTTACAGATGAGGGCATGATAAGGGCTATGTTTGCTGCATTTCGGCAGATGGCAGCAAGGGCAAGACCTGACGATTTCGAGGCAAGTCGCTGGCATTCGTACTTTAAGTAATTCTGACATGCATCTGTACCGACTTTCGATGAAACTGGGGACCCGCAGGTGGCAGAATATTGGCTAGATTCGATCGAGAAGCATCTTGATACTCTCGGTGTGCCAACGGAGTATCGTGTGGAATTTACGGCATATAAGTTCGAGGGTGGTGCTAATACATGGTAGAAGCAAGCTAAACGCCTAGAGAATAAAGGTAATATTAGTTGGGATAGATTCGAGGAGCTATTCTATGATCGGTATTTTTCGTAAGGATACAGGGATCAAAAGGCAGCAGAATTCTATAGGTTGCAGCAAGGAGATATGTCAGTTCGAGAATATGAAGTGAAGTTCAATGAATTGGCTTGGTTTGCTCCCTCAGCAGTGGCATCGGAGTGTGAGAAGTGCTTCAAATTCCAAGACAGACTCAAAGCCCCTATTCGACGATAGATAGTTGCTCTACGACTCAAGAACTTTGGAGAGCTTGTGTCATCAGCAATATCAATAGAGAATGATTATGCACAGTACTGTGAGAATCAAGCCAAGACGTTAGGAGGACCATAGAGGGGCGGTAGGAGGAGCTTCAACAGTTGACCAACTTTGGGAAAGGACAAGTAGCGTGGCGTGAACAGCGGCAGCAGCTGTTCATCCAATAGCGGGCACGGCAACCCCTACAGTTTCCATTGTCATTTTTGCCAGCAACCAGGACATATCAAGAGGAATTGCCCAATCAGGAGTGCTTGCCTAGGATTTCAGACCGGAGAAGGAGCTAGTCATCAGCCCTAGGTTCAGAACCTGCTTTAGCCACAGCAGTACCCTCAGCTTCCATTCCATCAATTCTCTCCTCAGCAAATGTCATATCCAGCGCAAGGACACCAACCGTAGAACTTTCAGCGTAACGTCCGTCAATATCGAGCACTGAGTACAGCCAGTGTGCAGTCGCCATCACCGCAGCAGTATCAGCCAACTATCCCAGGATCCAGCAATGTTGGTAGAGGAAAAGGGAAAACTCCAGTACAAGTTCACGTGATGACATCAGGAAGTTCAGATGCCCAGACGAGTAACGCAGTTGTCGATGGAATGATTATGGTTTCTCAGTCTCTAGCACACGTGTTGTTTGATACTGGTGCCACTCATTCTCTCATTTCGAGTTCATTTGTACATGCCTTGGGATTAGAGATAGAAGAGTTTGACGAACCCTTAGTTATAGCTTCACCCTTTGGGCGGGTGTATGTGAATAGTATTTGTAAAGCTTGTAAAATAAAGATTGGGGATGAGATTTTGAAAAGTAATTTGATTTTAATCCCCATGAGGATGAGATTTTGAAAAGTGATTTGATTGTAATCCCCATGAGAACCTATGATGTAATCCTAGGGATGAACTGGTTGTCCAGATACAGTGTAGTGGTGGACTGCCAACTTAGGAAAGTAACCCTAGTGTCTGATAAGGGGGCAGTAATCACCTACCAGGGTGGTGGTGAACGGTCAATGAGTGAGCGTTGTGTTAGGGCATGTCTCGGAGGGCGAAAGAACGCAGTTTGTCATGCTATCTTCATGGATTTAGAAGGAGAGCCAAGTGCTTCAAGAGGACACGCAGTGATTCCAGTGGTAAATGAATTTGAGGATGTCTTCCTCGATGAGCTACCAGGATTACCACCGCATCGGGAGATCGAGTTTGGTATTGAATTATTTCTAGGAACAGCCCCGATTTCTATAGCACCTTACCGAATGGCGCCGACATAAATGAAAGAACTTAGGAAGTAGCTTCAGGAACTTGCTGATAAGGGATACATTCAGAATAGCACATCATCGTGGGGAGCATCGGTTTTGTTTGCAAAGAAACATGATGGAACTCTCAGGTTGTGTATAGATTATCGGCAGCTGAATCGAGTCACAGTGAAGAATAAGTATCCTCTGCCCAAGATCGATGAGTTAGGTTCGGGGTACTTCTCGAAGATGGATTTAAGATCAGGATATCATCAGCTCATGATTAAGGAAGAAGACATTCTTAAGACAACTTTCAGGACTCAGTATGGACATTTTGAATTTCTAGTGATGCCGTTTGGATTGACGAATGCCCCAGCAACTTTCATGGGTTTGATGAATAAGATATTCAGGCCCTACTTGGATCAGTTCATGATTGTGTTCCTCGACGACATTCTGTTTATTCTAAGACTTGGGAGGAGCATGAGCAGCATCTCATGATCGTGCTTCAGACTCTGCAAGAACATCAGTTGTATGCCAAGAAGGAAAAGTGTGAATTCTGGTTAACAAAGGTCAAATTTCTAGGTCATGTCATCTCCAAGCATGGTATTTCGGTGGATCAGTCAAAGATAGAAGCCATAGTGGATTGGGAACGACCGAGGAATGTGGCAGAGATCTGCAGCTTCTTGGGACTTGTAGGATATTACAGGAAATTTGTGAAGGACTTCTCGAAGGTAGCAGCACTGTTGACAAGATTGATTAGGAAGAATGTCAGGTTCTATTGGAACGAAGAATGTGAGTTTGCTTTTCAAGAGTTAAAGAATCGGTTGAATTCAGCTCCAGTATTGATCATTCTCAGTAGCAACGAGCCGTACGAGGTTTACACAGATGCTTCAGGGTGTGGACTCGGGTGTGTGTTGATGCAGCATGGACATGTGGTAGCATATGGATCGAGACAGTTATGACCTCATGAACAAAATTACCCTACCCATGACTTAGAGCTCATGGCAGTGATTCATGCGTTGAAGATCTGGAGGTGTTATTTGTATGGAGCAACATTTCAAGTTTTCTCTGACCACAAGAGTTTGAAGTATTTGTTTACTCAAAGAGATTTGAACTTGAGGTGGCGAAGATGGATAGAATACATGAAGGATTATGATTTCACGTTGCAGTATCATCCTGAGAAAGCTAACGTCATCACGGATGCGCTCAGTCGAAAATCTTCAGGGATAGTTGCATGTTTGACTCTTGAAGATTGGAAAAGGGATGCGACAATAAGTGAGTTTAGGATACAGTATCATGAAGACTACGATCACGTTTCAGTGTACCACATGGAGATGACCCCAGCTCTTATTTTGATGGTGAACCAGAATCAGTGGCAAGACCAGCATCTTCAGAGAATCTACACGCGAATTCAGAACGGAGAGCAGTTCGAAGAATTGAGGATACATGTGGATGGATTATTGTACTTCTGGGAGCGTCTAGCGGTTCCAGCAATTGCAGAAGTGACGAAGCTCATAAATCTCAGTTTGCCATTCATCCAGAGAGTACGAAGATGTATCGTGACTTAAAGAGGCACTATTGGTGGAGAGGTATGAAGAAGGAGGTTCGAGAATACGTGGCCAAGTGTTCGACTTGTCTTCAGGTGAAAGCCGAGCATCAAAAGCCAACAGGTCAACTTCAGCCACTTCCTATTCTAGGGTGGAAATGGAAGCACGTGACGATAGATTTCCTTACCGGATTGCCAAAGACGGAGCAGCGGCATGATGCGATTTGGGTCGTGGTCGACAGATTAACGAAGTCAGCTTATTTCATTCCATTTAAATCGACATGTTCGAGGAGGATTCTTGGGGAGTTGTATCTGTAAAACATAGTAAGATTGCATGGAGTTCCTCTATCCATCACAACAGATAGGGATACCAGGTTTAATGCTAAGTACTGGAGGAGCTTCTAGGAGGCTATGGGCACAGATTTGAATTTCTGCATGACATTTTATCCTTAGACCGATGGGCAATCTGAGCGGGTTATCCAGATCCTCGAAGACATGTTACGTGCTTATGCATTAGACTTCGATAGGAACTGAAAGAAGTACTTGCATCTGGTGAAGTTTGCATATAACAACGGCTATCAATCGAGTATTGGTATGGCATCGTTTGAAGCATTATATGGACGACCGTGTCGATCATCGGTGTGTTGGGCTGAACCAAAAGATAGAGTTATTCTTGGACCGAATGAGATTTATGATAGCAACGAGAAGATCATCGTGATTCGAGATTGACTGAAAGCAGCTCAGAGTCGACAGAAGAGTTACGCAGATAGAAGACGTCGACCCTTAGAATTCGAGGTTGGAGACTTGGTTCTTTTGAAGGTATCGCCTTGCAAAGGCATTTCGCGATTCAGAGTGAAAGGAAAACTCACGCCAAGATATGTTGGACCGTTCGAGATTACTCATTGTGTTGGTGTGGTTGCTTATCGACTCAACCTTCCTTCAAAACTTTTGCATGTTCATGACGTATTTCATGTGTCGATGCTTCAAAAATGTCCACCTGAGCTGGATAAGATCGTTTCATTCCAGGACATACAGGTTCAGGAAGACATGACATATGAAGAAGTGTCAATCCAGATCATCGATCGTAAAGTGATTAGCTTGTGTCATCGTGAGATCCCGTTAGTTAAGGTCGTGTGGCAACATCATGGGGTTGATGAAGCCACTTGGGAATTAGAGTCGAGTATGCCGGAGTTGTATACGCATTTGGTTTGTTTTTGAATCGATATCTAAATTTCGAGGATGAAATTTCTTTTAGGGGTGGAGAGTTGTAACACTCTGAAATTTATTAAATGTCATTAGAATGTAAAATGGTGAATTAGTGTACCATAACGATTATTTTAAACCTAACTTGATTATTTTGTGAAATTTCTAAATCTGGTGTTATTTTATTGATTTAAAAATTTTAATTACTCTTGATTAATTTTAATTGTTATTTTAAATTTTAATAAAATGATTTGTTAAATACCAAGTAGCTTTTATTTGAAAACAGTGTGTTGTTGTTGCACATGGTTTTGTGCAACTAATTTTCTCTCTCTCCCTCTATTTATATCTCACTTCTCTCCCTCTCTTCCTCATTTTCTCTCTCTCCTCTCTCTCTCATATCTCTCACTCTCTCTTCCTCTCTCTCGGTTTCACTCTCTCTCTCTCATTCTCTCTCAAAATTTTGAAACAAAATTTGATTTCAAGCTTCAAGATTGTGGATTGATGGCTTGGGAACGCGATTAAGCAACCACAAACTCGAATCAAAGCTTCGATTTAAGGTTAGTTTCTAAATTTCAAAACTTTTTCAATTTTTCAAATTTTCTTGCATTTTGAAATCAAGCATTTCTAAGCTTAGAAAACCTTCAGTCTAGGTTAGATGAACTTAGATTAGCTAGAATATAAACTTTGTTTCATCAAAAACGGATTTGAATCAAGATTTTTCATTTTTCTCAAATTTTTCTCATTTTCAGATTTTTTCAAAAATTTTGTTTAAAAATTATTTTAATGCATTAAAAAGTAATCTATTATGTTTTTCTATTGTTTATGATGATTACCCATGCCTGAGAATTGAGAAAACATGTTGAAATTTAACATTTGGGCTCAGGGAAGCCGAGACCCGTGCGTGAAAATTTTTAGAATTTCCTAGATCGGCAGGCCGAAGTTTGAGTTCGGCGGGCCGGATTCATGCATTCGGCAGGCCGGATTTATCCGACCGGCAGACCAAACCTGGAAATGTTCGGCCGACCAGACTTGGTTTTTCGACAGGCCGAACTGTGCAGTTCGGCCGGCCGAACCAGGGCGACCGGTAGGCCGATTGGGCATGGTGCAATTTTTGTGATTTTCACCCGTTTTCACTGTTTTGAATCCCGATTGAAATTTCAACTTTATAAAATGATTTTATAAACCTAAGTGGCACACTAGGACACCATGAAATTATTTAATAACCTAGGATATCTCGGATTAGATACTAATAGATCTAGTTTTCATTTAAGGTTGTGCGTGGATCTGCGGAGCTAACATATAGTAGACTGGGATTACGGTGTGGGACAACAGCACGAGTATTGAGGTAGGACTTCTACCCCTTCTTTGGTAGCCAATTTTAAATGTTTTGGCCTCAAAGTGATTTTTGATAAAATGTTTTTCAATGATTGGTTGAAAAAGGATTTTCTATAACAATTTTCCTAAACAGTAGATTGAGATATTTTCATAATAAACCTCATAATAAATGTTGATGATTATATTTGGTAAATAGAAATTTTAATTATAAAAAAGATATACGGGCATGATGCTATATCAGAGATTGGGTCGTGTAGTGAACGACCTTGGAGACAGGTCCCGAAACCCAACTAGGCCACTACGGTGGTGACTTACATATGGTTTGCCCAGGAAAAGAAAATGGTATTCTTTCTAGTCGACCTATTTAAACTGTTTTGGTAAGATAAAGCCTTTATTAAATTTCCATCTATTTATTTATTTATTTGTTCTAGTTCGTTTTCTATATATTTATTTATTTGATTAATGAAGTTTCTTTTAAAGTTAAATATTTTCAAAATTATAGTCCTACTGAGCCTTTCGCTCACGTTTTATTTGTTTTAAAATCTTACCCTATAGGTGGATATCAGCCTAGGATAGGAGAAGAGTCCGCTGACCGGACTTGCGATCAGTAGAAGATTTGGGTAGGTTGTATTATAGTAAGACAAGGCATGTAAATTCTTAACTTTCTCTTTTCTCTTGGACTGTGGTTGTATCGTAATATTGTCAGTACTGTGTGTGTGCACAAGATGTGGGCCAATGGGACTCATTCTCGCCTCATGCTACATTTTTATTATTTTCCCTAATGCTTATTTTATTTTATTATTTTATTTGTTCGAATATCATAACTGCTTGTTTTGAATAAACGATTTTAAAATTATCACATTTTTACTAATAAAAATTATTCTAAAACCCAATTTTTAACTAAATTCTCACTTAATTAACTTAATTAATCCACCACGTCACCTCCCGTATCCCGGGGCGTGACAGGGGCATGACAAACTATCTATAATATAACCTTCCGGCTTATTTTGGTTCCTATCAAAATCTACATGTATTTTTCAAAATTATACATTAACCTCATTTTATTGATTAAGTTTAATTAACAATGTATTACTAATATTGTGAATTCATTTTCCTGATTAAATTTAATTGACAATATATTGCTCTGTCTAACACTTAATGTATTAATGTTTGTTTTATTAGGACAACACAACCCAACACTCCAATCTCTTTTTGTTCTCTCGTTGCTCAGCAAAGGGCTCTAAGTACTTCTGTTTGATGGCATGGAGTTTGTTGGACAAAATGCAGTCATTTTCTTCAGACAGAGGACTTCGGAATACTACTGATGTTGCGAACTTTGTGGGCTCCCATATATATTGAAGAATTCTAATGTCTCTTGAGAAATTTCAATGCTACAAAATTCAAACTACAGCTTTGGCTCTTAAGTGGTGTGTTCCTTTCCATGGTTGCTGACACTGAATACAATCATACATAATTCAAGTACTGTTAAAGCATATATCTAATTGTCTTCAAGCTTCTTTCCTTGCCAGTATTATAGAGTTATTTGCAGGGTGCAGCCGCCCGTGAGCTGCTGTTCCTTTGAACTTTTTGCGCTGACTAAAGAGCATGCCTTGCATAGAGATGGTCTTGTAATGGAAGATATAAAAGCTCAGTTTCTTTTGCAAGATGGTTTGCCAAACGGGGGTTGGTCTTATGGATTTCCTTTACGCATCTCTCATAAATGTTGCTTTGAACGTTTCACGTATGAGAACAAAATGATGAAGAAGATTTTTTAGAGTTGTAGAGTTTGCCTAAAAATGAATTTATCCTCGCTTATAATATTAGTTGGAGCCTAACATTTAAATAATCACACTTCTACTTAAAAAAAATATATCGTACTTTTCCCTTAAAAATAATATAGGAGTACTAATCCATTAATAACTGGAAAATTTTCTCAAAAAAAGAAATTTTGTAAAGATTACTTTTTAAAACTTATTTTTTTATGACTGATATATGATACAATTTAAATATAAAATATGAATGATATTGTGGTAAAAGTTTTTTAAATTGTAATACGTAATTTTCTTTAAAAAAAGCATTGGTTGTAGAACCAAATTCATTTTCTGTGGAAAGGCTGTCTAAATTTTCCAAAAGAAAAAATAATTCACAAAAACAAATCTTATCCTGGCTTATGTGCAACAATGCCTTAAATCTAACGGCCCCAATCATGATTAGAGTACAGCCGACGGCCCGGATCGTTGTATGCGATATCCCGTAACATTCGCCTACGTCATGGTTTGTGGGCAAAGAAACAGGATTAAGAGAGAGAAAGAAGAGAGACAAAAGATAGCGTGGATAAAATTTTGAAAGTGGCAAAATACGTAAATACTTGGTTGCCCAGGTGTCAAATTTCTACGGCTTCCCAACTTACTTACTGACTTGACTTGTTTAAAGCCCAGGCGACTTTCTTCACGGTCTCGCTCAAGAGCGTGCGCTCAACGTCTCGCGCGAATCATGCTCTCCTAGGGATTTCTGTGTTTTTAATTTTTATTAGTTACTTTTGTCCTCTGCTGATTTAGATTTACCTAGCGCAACACGTGTAAAATTCCAGCTGTTTTTTTGACAGCGTAATTGGAATTGTAAATTGAAGAAAAAAAAATTTATTTTAGTATCTCATGCCACATTGAAATTTGAGTTTGATATTTTCTGTTTTAAAAAATTTTATGTCAGTTTTTAACTTTATAGAAAAAAAAATTTTTAGTACCTTGAAGTATTTTTTAGAACACAAAAAAACAAAATTAACTTTTTTATAAAATCGAATCAATTTTACCAAAATTTTAAGTAAAAAAATTAGTTATTCCCACAACCAAACATTCAAATATCAAGACCCCAACCAAACGCCCTTTTAAAAAAATTTTCTTACTCAAAATTTTGGTCAATTGATTATATTTTATGTCACGCCCCGGAGTACGGGAGGTGACATGTTGGTTTAATTAAGTTAATTAAATAAAGATTTAGTTAAAAATTGAGGTTTTAAAATTAAATTTATAAATAAAAGTGAGGAAATTTTAAAAACCGTTTGAATAGAATAATTTAAGGAATTAAAATAAACCATCGAAGTAATTAAACAAATAAAGAGAACAATAATAACCTTTAAATATGGGGTGAAATGAGTGTAGATCCCACTGGCCCACATATTGTGCACACACATGTAGTACTGATAATAATACCATACAACTACAGTCCAGAAATAAAAGAAAGTTAAAGATCTTACATGCCTCGATTTGTACCACAACCTGCCCAAATCTTTTACTGGTCGTAAGTCCGGTCAGCGGACTCTTCTCCGATCCTAAGCTGTGTTCCACCTATGGGTAAGATTTTAAAACAAATAAATCGTGAGCGAAAGGCTCAGTAGGACTATATTTGAAAATTATTTAACTTTAAAAGAGATTTCGTAAATCAGATAAATATATGGAAAACGAGCTAGAATAATTAAACAAATAATTATTAAATGAGAATTTAAATAAAAATATAATCTTACCAAAACAATTCAGATAGGTCGACCAAAAAGAATACCATTTTCTTTCCTTGGGCAAACTATATGTAATTCACCACCGTAGTGGCCTAGTTGAGTTTCGGGACCTGCCCCCAAGGTCGTTCACTACACGACCCGATCTCTGATATGGCATCATGCCCTCAAATATATACATATATATCTTTTGATTAATAAAATCTCTTCTTTACCAGATATAATAATTTATATTCAATATGAGGTTTATTATGAAATCCACCTCAATCTATTGTGTCAGAAAACAGTTAATAAAATCCTTTGTCAACAAATCATTTGAAAACATTTTCATAAAAATCCCTTTAAGGCCAAAATATTTAAAACTGGCTATCAAAGAAGGGGTAGAAGTCCTACCTCGATTTTCGTGTTGGCGTCCCACACCGTAATCCCGGTCCGCTATACGTTAGCTCCGCAGATCCACGCACGAATCCTAAATGCATAGTAACTTAGTTCATTAGTATCTAACCTGAGGTATCTTATGATACTAGATCATCTCATGGTGTCCTAGTGTGCCTTTTAGGTTTATAAAATCATTTTATAAAGTTGAAATTTCAATCGGGGTTCAAAACAGTGAAAACGGGTGAAAAATCACAAAATTACACCATGCCCGGTCGGCCTGCCGGTCGTCCTAGTTCGGCCTGCCGAACTGCACAATTCGGCCTGCCGGAAGAGTAGGTTCGGTCGGCCGAACATCTCCAGATTCGGCCTGTCGGTCGGATGAATCCGGCCTGCCGATCTGGAAAAATTCTAGAATTTTTCATACACGGGTTCTTGGCATCTCGAATCCAAATTCTCAATTTCAACCTGTTTTCTCAATTCTCAGGCATGGGTAATCATCATAAACAATAGGAAATCATAGTAGAACACCTTTTAATGGATTAAAACAAGTTTTAAACAAGATTTTCACAAAAATCCAAAAATAGAAAAAAAATAGAGGAAAAATGAAAAATCTTGATTTCAATCCGTTTTTGTTCAAACAAGGTTTGTATTCTAGCTAATCTAAGTCCATCTAACTTAGATTGAAGGTTTTCCAGGCTTAGAAACTCTTAGATTTCAAAATGGAAGAAAATTTGAAAAATGTAAAAAGTTTTGAAATTTTGAAAACTAACCTTGAATCGAAGCTTGAATTGAGTTTATGGTTGCTCAATCGCGTTCCCGAGCCTTCAATCCACAATCCCGAAGCTTGAAATCGAATTTTGATTCAAAGTTTAGAGAGAGAATGGGAGAGAAAGAGAGAAACCGAGAGAGATAGAGAGAGAGACAAGAGAGAGCGAGCAAGTGAGAAATGATAGGAGAGAGAGAAAGAGTGAAATAAATAGAAAAAGCAGGAGAAAATTAGTTGCACAAGACTGTGTGCAACTACACACTATTTTCAAATCAGATTATTTCAATGAAAATTAAATTAACAATAAAAAACAATTTAGAATAATTAAAAATTATTAAAACAGTAAAATAATACAAAGTCACTAAATTTTTACAAAACATTCAAATTAAATTTAAAATGCTTATTAGGGCACACTAATCCACCATTTATCATTTTAATGTGATTTAATTAACTTCGGGGTGTTACATTTTATAAAAAAAGTAATTTTATCTTGTCGTGTTCTAAAAAGAGATCCGAGATACTAAAAAAAAATTCTTTAAAAAGTAGAGGTACAAGTATAAAATTTTTAAAAACAAAGGTACCAAACACATATTTCGATATAACACAGTTACTAAAATGAAATTTTCTTTAATAACATACTATAACATGTAAGATAAAATATTGTAAAAAAATTAATTAAAATCACAAAATTATGGTTTCAATTTTTTTTTTTTTTTTGAATTTAAAGAGAGTTGGATTCCTACTTATTATCTTTAAGTAGAATCTAATGTGGTTTTACTGTTAAGAACCACATATTAAAATCACCTCAAAATAATAAGCATTAACAAAAATTAATTATTGGTTGACTTAAGACCAATGAAGGAGTACATTTTCATAGCAGACATATAATTTTTAAAGCTTTGTTTGAGAAATAAGTTGAAACTTTAAATTTTAATTTGTTACAATGTAGAACTTTCATATGTTATAATAATTTATTATAATGTAAAATTTTCATATATTATAATATTTAAATTTTAAATTTAAGTTTTAATTTTTTTTTTCTAAACTAAGTATAATTCTCATGAATTTGAAAGTAAAGAAAAAATGAAATACAAAATAAAAATAAAAAAGGTAATTTCATTGCTGCTGCATGGATTTTTTTCATGTCACTGACCGAATGGGCGAAAGAAATACAGGCATAGAGGACAAAAGCATCCATTTTTTAGTGGTTTTCTTTTCTTTTTTTCCTTTTCTTCTTTTGAGTGTGGGCTACGGTTTCCAGTCTCCACCTTTAGGTTTGGATAAGATCGGTTTTCCGAAGCGAATGAGAAGAATAATAATAGGTTAAAAAGAAATCATAGTACACGTTGTAAAAAGCAAATGGAAAATAAACATATGATTAATTAGATAATTGTATTTTTTAGTTTTAATTTTATTTTAATTTACTTTTTTATTTTTAAAAACAATAATGGTATCTTTCAAATTTTAAAAATATATTTTATTTTTATTCCTATGAACAAAAAAAAATAGGCAAAACAATATGGTTACTCTTAAATAGTTTTACACAATATTTATATATTAAAAAACATTTAAAAAATCTTAAAACAAAACATTAAATCTTAAGATTTTTGACTTTTTAAATTTTAAAGTATTTTTTAACAAATTTTCTAAAAAACATATATTTTATAAAGAAATTAGGTTTAATTAAAGATTTTTTAATCTTATCTTTATATTTTTCAATAGTAAAAGTCTGTAAGGGATAAAATTGAAACACATTTTTGAAATTCAAAGAATACTTTTGTAGTTTTTAAAGACAAAAAAACAAATTAAGAAATAATGAAATCTAAGAAATATAGCTATATATTTGACCCAATAAACATATCTCTTTAATTTTTTACTACAAATATTTCATGGATTTAAAGTGATAAATACAAATATCTTCTATATTTTTTTGAAAGGATATCTTTTATATTTTTGGGAATATTAAAAAACTATTATTAAGTGGTAAAATAAATAGTTTAATGCTAATTCTACACTTGACTTCATCATAATTTGAGTTTACCCACTGTCACGCCCCGGAGTACGGGAGGTGACGTGGTGGTTTAATTAAGTTAATTAAATAAAGATTTAGTTAAAAACAGGGTTTAAAATTCAAATTTATAATTAAAAAGTGGTAATTTAAAAATTTATTTAAGTAGAATAATTTAAGGAATTAAAATAAACCATTATAATAATTAAACAAATAAAAATAACATTAAACAATTAAATATGGGATGGAACACGTTTGGGTCCCACTGGCCCACATATTGTGCACACACATATAGTACTGACAATATTACAATACAACCACAGTCCAAAGTAAAAGAATAAGTTAAGAATCTTACATACCTTGAATTGTATCTTAACCTACCCAATCTTCTACTAATAGTAAATCCGGTCAGCGGACTCTTCTTCAATCCTAAGCTGATGTCCACCTAGGGTTAAGATTTTAAAACAAATAAAAATATGAGCGAAAGGCTCAGTAGGACTATATTTGGAAATTATTCAACTTTAAAAGAAATTT
>CAMOHE010053749.1:10299-40623 GCA_946598075.1 Artocarpus hirsutus
GATGCCCATAGGTTACAATAGGCTTAATGGTGTTGTAAATAGAGAAAATAACTATGAATAAATTGTAACAAATAGAGGTTATGGAATTTGTGAAGCTTTGGGGGTTATGAGACTTGAAGAGTTTGGGGGTTATGGACATCCATTATAATACTATATTCATAACAAATATTAATTTATTTTATAGTGTGTGTCATTATCACGTCAGATTATTCTATTAATTAGAGTGCATACTATAACATGACATGAACACAGAAGAAAATAATCAAAACCAAATGCTATCCATGAAATATATTTTTTTGGTCCTATAATAGAAAAAAGAAAAAGAAAAAAAAACTCAGACAATTTGAAGTGCAATAAGTAAATTAAAAGACAACAAATTCCTACTGAGGACGTTTTGAGAACAAGAATCAGACCTCAAAAGGAGCAAGGCCAGTCTGGCCATTGAGGTTAAAGATTGAAATATCCATGACCAATCTTAGTAAAGGCTGAGCGGTGCTGAGACCAGCCAAGAGAGCCAACAAATAATTGCAGTAATTTGACCTCAAACGAAACCTCTGTGCTTTGTGATCCTCGTTGATTAGCCATGTTCGATAGAAGCAAAGGCTCAGAAAAACCAAATGAGAAATAGAGATCACCAATGTGTCTAGGTGTGCAGGAACCAAAAACACTATCCACTGTCTGGCTCCAAAACCCATAAGCTGCTGGCTCGCAGTACCAACTTAGTGGCTTAAAACTCATATTTTTTCTGGTCCTCTTAATTAGTAAAGGCACATTTACAAACCCAAAAGTCCTTTTCTTAATACAATCACTGTGTCCTTGACAAATTCCTGCAATAAGAACAACTCAAAAACTCAATATTCTAATAGAATTTAGAGACCCACCTTCACTTTTTAGGTTTTTTTTTTTTAATATCAAACTAGTAAATAAAGAAAGAAACTTGGTTTCTTAATTGGGTTGCAGAGAAACAGAGGAACAGACAGAATAGTTGCTTCAATTTAAGTACCCAACAAAGGGGGAAATAAAAAATAAATAAATAAATAAAGTTGTTTTGTAAACCACCCATCACACAAAACCAGAAACTAATTATGTTAGTACATTTCTTGCCTCATATTTTGTTGGCATTCAAACAGGAAATAACCAGAAAAACCAAAGATAACCACATGAAAGGAAAAGAAGAAGAAGAAGAAGAAGAAGAAGAAGAAGAAGAAGAAGAAGAGATTCAGGGCATACAGCAAGCAATTTGAAATATTTATCGTTAGTGCACATTTCTTGAAAAAGGTCCCAGAAAAAAGTCTTCAGAAAAAGGATCAAACAAAGACTCATATTTCTTAATCGTTATCTTTGTTGGAAGCTCTTTTTTATTAGTATATTATTTGTTGGAAAACATACAAAAGCAACCATAGAGAAATGGAAGCTGCGTTGTGGAGTGTTATTATTCTTTAATAAGACTGGAAAATTAAAAAAAAATTCCGGTTGACATACGAGGTAAAAGTAGACTTGTATAATACGGCACAAATGCCTTTTTTTTTTTTTTTTTTTTTGGTGAAAACCATCTGATATCAAGACCCATTACATAGAGGCACGAACCTACAAAAAGGGTCCCTCAACTCTAGCGAAAGTAAACCCGACTAATCCGGATTCGAGCCGGGTCGGACCCATACGGGAGAAACTCTCCCAACACTTGTTTCTCAATACACAAGACTCGAACTCGAGACCTTGTTTAAGGAAGAATAGGCTCCTTATCACCCAATTCCACAGGTTATTGGTACGACACAAATGCCTTTAACTTATACCTATTTACATAAGCGTGTACAAATAAGCTAAGCGCGAAACACGGCCTCTTGGGATTTTTAATCCTATGTAATTTTGTTGACTTTTTATTTCAAAAATATTTAAATCTAATTAATTTTTTGTGGCAGGTGTTAGCTTGTTAAGTTCTTTTCTTTTTTTTTTTTTTTTTGAAGGTGAAATTAAATCATAGGATTAAGAGGGAGCCATTTTGGCACTTACAATCAAGCCCCATTTAGTGCATTGGATAAGATAGCATTAGATAAGATAGTTTTACAAAATTAAATTAGATTGTATTGGAATGGATAAGATAAAATTTTTGCTAATTTAATTTCATGTTTAGTGTTGTGTTATTAAGATAGATATGGGCTTTTTTTGTAAATATTTTTGAACTTTGGGTCAAATTGTAATTTTTTTAAAATTAGAGAGGCAACAATATAATTATTAAAAATATTTTGCAACATAAAAATTAAATTTTAGCCCCTCTTTTTTTAAAAAATTATAATTTAATCCTAAATTTTTATAAATTTGTGCAAATAAGTCCTTATAAATTTTCACAATATAGAAAGGTTATGTTTAATCTCATGCTTTTAGTAAAGAATTGCATAACCCTCTTTGAAGAAGATTCAAGTATAGATTGGATAAGCTCTCATGCAATCCAATCTTTTAAAGTTTTTCACCAAACAAAGTATTAAAATTTAATCTAATCTAATCCTATCTAATCCTACGCATCAAACATGCCCTCTGAAAATTTCTCAAGATAGCAAAGATCTTCATGTTTTACAAATACAAATTTAGTAGGTGTTTAGCAGTTATAGTTCGGACCACTTTTTCAGTTATGAACAGTGTAAAATTTTCACATACTACAATAAAAAATAAATAAATAAATAGCTACAATATAAAGTTCTCACATATTATAGTAAAAACAGTTCTAACCAACATTTCTAACCACCTTGCCATACACCTTGTTAGCTAGAGTGTGGGAAGCTACATTGCAATCTTGAGCAATATAGCTACATGAACCACCCCCAAGCTCTCCAATCAACAATCGGAGTTGGACATAATCGGCTATTCAACATCAAAACTTGCTGGATCAGTGACAAGTTTTGAAACGGAAGAGGAATCATTTTCAATGAGGGACACCCGGAGACCGTTATCCTTAGCAAAAAGAAGGCCTTCACAAACGACTAAACATTCTGCCAAAAGAACACTGCAGAGGCCTATGAGTTTGAGTTTTTTTTTTTTTTCAAAAGCTCCCGTCACAAAACCAAATGAGTCTCTAATAATACCTCTTATCCCAATCTGGTCATATTCTGCACGACAGAGGCATCAATATTGAACTTTAGAAGCTAGTCCGATGGAGGCTCCCAAAGGCGCTGAGAAATAGCTAGCCGGGCTTGATCGGCTTTCTTGATTTTCTGCAAAGCCTATAATTCCAGCAACCAATAAGTTGCATCTTGCAAAATATAGCTCGCCTCCTTACTTCGTCCTTCATGGAAATCGAAATCTGATCCTTCCAAACTAGCCATAGAAACAATACACAACAGCTCAAAATTCTCCCTCATAGACTTCGACATGTGAAGGAGGAAGTATTTTGCTTGGTCTCCTTTAAAACGAGATATAATCTGGGAAGACGATAGAACTCCATACCAGCGCAGCCCTATGATAAAAAACCAAGGCATGAAAAATAGTCTCATCTCCATCTTGACTACGTCAACAGCCCACAGGATGATTAATCCTATGGTGGGAAATATTCCACCCACAGGGAAGAATATTCTGAAACATCTAAAGATTTTTACTTTGTAGGGAATGTTTGAGTGCCACAATGATCTCCACCACCGACGATCAGCACTTCTCTCGGAAGATTCTTCTTCCCTTTGGGCCTGCATAGCCACAAAATATCCAGACTTGACTGAAAAACTACCTCTGCCATCACAATGCCAAATGAATCTATTTGCTCTTTGAAACCGCTCGACTAGGATTGTTTTAATCAATTTAGTATCTACTTTTAAGAACATCTCATTCATGAGATTCAAATTCCAGCTAGTGTAACTGGCTTCCATAGGATTTAGCAAATCTGCAACAGACCGATTCTTTTTGGAGTTGGAACCGTAATTGGCTTCAAAAAGGAAGGTCTCGTCAGCCAAAGATTCTCAAAAATTTAGATTAAAAGCCCATCACCGACTTGCCAACTAACAACAATTTTAATCAACTGCCACCCCAAAGCAAACTTCTCCAAACAAAGGATGGATTACTTCCCAATTGAGCTTGCATTAAACTATGAGAGGGAAAATATCTTCCTTTCAGGACACACTACCAGGGAGTTTAGGTTATGGGGCATCCACCAAATCTGCTTCGAAAGCATAGCTTGGATAAAAGTACCCAAATTACAAAAACCCAGCGCGCATCCCCTTTATCTTTAGGTCTACAAAGCTTTTCCCAAGTCCACTGATGCATTCTTCTCTTAGAGTCATCGCCTCCTCATCAAAACTGAGCAATCAGTTGTCGAACTTCATAGCATAAGGAGGAAAGAAGACGAAACACACTCATTAAGTATGTAGGAAAAGCAAGGGCAACAACTTTAATCACAATTGTTAGTCGTTTTAGACAATTAAAACAACTTAAAAATCACAAAACGAAAGCATGAACAGAATCATAAATACCTTCTGCCGTTGATGTTTTGTTCCCCTGTTTTTGGCCGAATTTCACGCTGTTAATTTGGATTTTCTGAACACTTTCAATTCTGCTTAGATGGTGTAATTTTGTCTGAATTGTGTATCCAGGAACCAAAAGCACGGGCTTCTTTTATTAACCGTGGCAATCACATGGTTGTTGGCAGTTGAGGGGCAGTTTCCCCTGTTTTTTTTTTTTTTTGTTCTAAAAAACTACCCTCCACGTGGGCCAATTAAGATTCAATATTCTTCCACTTGGCCTATATTTCACATCAACTATTACAATGTGATGACTCGCCTTTTTGGCTATCACTTAACTTACTTAAAACATCATTAATAAAACAGTAATCTTACTTACTTAGTAAGAAAATACTAAACTACAAAAAATTCTCTTAATTAAAACTGTTGTGACCTTCGTCGCCAGTCCTGTTGAGACTTCGCTCAACATTTGCTTTTAAAACCATTTTAAACTGTTTCTTAAAACTTAATAAGAAACATTTACTAAACATAGCTTAAAACATCATTTCATGATTGTATAATACATTTAGTACAATGTATCTTAAAACCTTTGAAAACACTTCTTAAAACTCTTATTTTCTTAAAAACCTTAGAAACACTACATTAAATGGCGTAAAACCTTTTCTTTGTGTAGTGGAAGCAAACTGTAGTGGTATCCATTCCCACATCTCGCATCTGCCCTTTCGCAGCACCCAGCTCTTCTAACGGGTCCTACTGGTCACCCATATATTACCTACAACATGAAAAACTTCTTATGAGCTTATGCTTAGTAAGTTCAAACATAAACTCACAAAGCGTTTAAAACATACTTAAAACTTTTCTCATAAAAGCCTTCCTCTTGAAACATTCTTTATAAATGTTCTTCATAAACACTTTTCATAAAACGTTTCTAAAACGTTTTTCATACATATCTTTCATAAAACATTTATAAAACGTTTTTCATAAACGTTTCCTTATACGTTTTTCATAACACATCGTTTATAAACTTTTCCTTGTAAACATGAAAATGTTTTCCATAAACATTTATCATAAAACATTTCTCAAAATGTTTTTCATAACATACAGATGTTTTTCATAAACATTCAATATAAAACTTTTCTCAATATATTTTTCATAAACATTTAACGTAAAACTTGGTAATAGGAAATACAAGAAAATTCATAATGCATTATTCCATTTATGCTCAATTATAAACTTTCATTTATGAGCATTTTGTGAATACTCTTATCTTACTTTAACTTACTATTTTATATCTTAACTTTCTTTATCTTGCTTTAACTTTCCATCCTTGTCCTTATCTTTCATTCACTTTCCTTACCTTGCTTTAGTGTTCGTATCAACTCATTAATCATGAGATCATTAACATAATGCTTCCTTTGCGGAAGACTTGAGACCATCGATCACGTGGTCAAGTACCTCACATCTTAGAGGTTAACTTTAACTTTACGTTCATTACCTCAAAACACAGAGGCTGGTACGACACTTTTCTTTTTATCCTTACTTTACCTTCTTATTATCTTTTGTGAGCATGACAAATGCAGTCACATCATATGTAAACACACTTGCAATTTATAGCTTGTACGATAAAATCTATTGCACAACAAATGCAACTTATTGCATAATAAATGCAACTCATTACGTAACAAATGCGTCATGTAATGCAACAACCTTTTACAAGTCACAACATGTACTCTAACATTTATTGCATGACATATGCAACATGTAATGCAATCACATTTTGCAAATTACAACTTTTATATCAAAACTTAACTGAAAGCATAACCAATGCATCATAAAGCTTATAACTTTAATTATAAAATATTATGCATTATCAAAAATGAAAAACATACTTTAAATACTTTCTGAATCATAACTTGTACTTTTAAACTTTATGCATATTAAATGCAATTATACTTTTAAACATAATCGTTGCAAATACATTGCAAACCTTATCTATACTGTAAAAATTTTTGCATAATTAATGCAAACATACTTTTAGAAACAATTTGTATAACATTGCAAACACATTTGCAATCATATAAATAAGCATTTGAAAAATATTTTACTTCATGCTGTAGGTGAGGTCTGAACTTACCCGTACTATGCTCTAGCGTACTCTATTCCTTTCCTGTCTCATTCCTTTCTCATTCCTTTTCCTTTCGTTGGTCGGTTTCTGTGTCCTGATCATACGATAGCCGACTCATTAATAATCTTTCTTTTTATCAATCCACTCGATTGATAATAAAACGTAAGCATTAAACATGCATTCCCTTTATATAATGTCACGCCCTAGAGTACGGAAGGTGACGTGGTGATTTAATTAAGTTAAGTAAATGAGAATTTAGTTAAAAACAGGGTTTTAGAGTTTGATTTATAAATAAAAATGAGATAATTTTAAAATCATTCATAGAGAATAAATTAAGGAAATAAAATAAACCATCATAATGATTAAGCAAATAAAAAGAACATTAAAAATATTTGAATATGAGGTGGAACGAGTATGGGTTCCACTGGCCCACATATTGTGCACACACATGTAGTACTGACAATATTACTATACAACTACAGTCCAGAAATAAAAGAAAGTTAAAGATTTTACATGCCTTGAATTGTACTTTGACCTACCCAAATCTTCTACTGGTCGTAAGTCCGGTCAGCGGACTCTTCTCTGATCCTAAGCTGATATCCACCTATGGGGTAAGATTTTAAAACAAATAAAAACGTGAGCGAAAGGCTCAATAAGACTATATTTAAAATAAAAAAATAAATATTCTAATAGAACTTTCTTAATAAATAAATAATTAAATAAATCAAATATGTATTTACATTTAATAAAATTCCATTGAAAACAGTTTGCCAAGAGTACCTTTTTAATTCTCTCGGGCAAACCAAATATTCACCACCGAAGTAACCCAGCTGGGTTTCGGGACCTGCCTCCAAGGTCATTCACTACACGACCCGATCTCTTATATGGCATCATGCCCATATGTCATTCTTATAGTTATTAAAATCTCTGTTTACCGAATATAGTCATTTACATTCATTATGGAGTTCATTATGAAAATAACTCATTCTACCGTTGTAGAAAATAACCAATGAAATCCTTTTTCAATCCATTATTGAAAACATTTATTGAAAATCCCTTTTTGGTCAAAATCATTTTTTTAAAATCGGGATACCAAAGAAAAGGGGTAGAAGTCCTACCTCGATATCCATGTTGATGTCCCACACCGTAATCCCGGTCCGCTATACGTTAGCTCTGCGGGTCCACGCATAACCTTAGATACAAACTAGGTCTATTAGTATCTAGTCCGAGATATCTTATGATATTAAATCATCTCATGGTGTCCTAGTGTGCCATTTTGGTTTATAAAGTCATTTTATAAAGTTAGAATTTCAATCGGGGTTCAAAACAGTGAAAACGGGTGAAAAATCATAAAATTTGAGTTATGTTCGGTCGGCCTACTGGTCCCCCTAGTTCGGCCGGCCGAACTCTGCCGGAAGACCAAGTCTGGTCGGCCAAACTTTTCCAGGTTCAGCCTGCCGATGGTATGAATCCGGCTGCCAAACACATAAATCCGGCCTGCTGATCTAGGAAATTCTAGAAATTTTCACGCATGGGTTCTTGGCCCCCCGAACCCAAATCTTCAATCCAACTTGTTTTTCTCAGTTCTTAGGCATGGATAATGATCAAAATTGATAAATAAACATTGTTAAACACTTTTTAACTCATCAAAACAAGATTTAAGCAAGATTTTCACAGAAATCCAAAAATAGAGAAAATAGAGGAAAAATGAAAAATCTTGATTTCAATCTGTTTTTGTTCAAACAAAGTTTCAATTCTAGTTATTCTAAGTTACTCTAATCTAGATTAAAGCTTTTATAAGCTCAAACAAGCTCAAATATCAAAATACAAGAAATTTTAAAAAATAGGAAAACTTTTGAATTTTAGAAACTAACCTCGAATCGAAGCTTTAAAACGATGTTTTTGTTGTTGAATCTCGTTCCCGAGCCTTCAATCTACTAACCTGAAGCTTGAAATCAAATTTTTTGTTCAAAATTTTAGAGAGAGATTAAGAGAGTGAGAGAGGAACCGAGAGAGAGTGAGAGAGGAAAGAGAGAGCGAGAAAGAAAAATGAGGAAGAGAGAGAAGAAAATGAAATAAATATAAGGAGAGAGAGAAAAGTGGTTGCACAAGACTGTGTACAACTACACACTGTTTTCAAATCAAATTGTTTTATTGAAATTTAAATTAACAATTAAAAGCAATTTAGAATAATTAAAAACTATTAAAAGAGTAAAATAACACGAGGTTACTTAATTTTCATAAAATAATCAAATTAAGTTTAAAATACTCATTATGGCACACTAATTCACTATTTAACACTCTAATATCATTTAATTAACTTTGGGATGTTACATATAACTTCCCTTCTCACTGGCGGTTACGTTACTCAATGTATTATGAATATTTTTCGTCTGATAACGTTATGCTAAATCGAAGTGTCCGGCTCCGTTCTAGCCATTTTTTGTAAAAATGATGATTTTGCCCTTGACGGGTTTTTCGTCTATTTTGTGACTTAACCAAGCTCATTATGTAACTTAACATTCCCTTACATACATAATATGGAAAATCATCACTAAGAAACAATTCCTGACATCGGGCGTTTCGGGTCTATTTTGGTTATTTTTCATAAAATGACAATTTTGCTCTTCATGTCATTTTCCTTCATTCTCACATAAAACAATGTACCAATCACTGATCATGCAATTTCATAAATCTTATGAAAGCATCTAAATACGATTCATACTGTAAGCGAGATTGCCACTTTACTTAGACTCCAGTCTACGCGGGTCTGGTTGTACCTCGTTGTATCCACAGCATGTGAAGCATCCTCTATAGTGCTCCTCGAGTGACCACAAATGGCTATGAGTGCTTCCTGGAGATCATACATTCTTTAACATATCATTTTGGACATCAATACTGCTGTTTAAATCGCCTCGATCCACGTGCAATTGGTACCAGACGATTTTCACCGTAGTGAAATTAGCTCAAACGGAGGTCACCATTGCGTTTAGAGCATAGAAACGAGTCAGGAGGAGGTCTTAGATCGTCGATCGAAGGTCTGGATAGTAAAATCCCAAAACGACCTTTGACCAACCGTTGACCACTGTTGACCGATGGTTGACCGACATTAACTGGCCTCGTTGGTGGCTGACCTTGAGACTACTCCCTCTAAATCGACCCTCCTGAGTCCATTAGTGGGGTCAATTTCACTCAATTTGACCTCCATCCACTCGAATCAAGAGTGGAATTCTCAGCCACAACCGGCAGCTCCGATCTCAGGTTCATGGTGGAGTTGCAGCAAAATTGGCCCAAGGGAAATGTTCCCTGTGGCCTTTTGAGCAATTCCCCCATGGTGGGGTTGCTCAACTCTGCCTCAATCGGTGGCTCCACCTCCACCACGGCGTCGCTCCAAGGCGGAGGCCGTTCTCTACCCTCTCGTGGTGGTTGCTCGAAATTAAGGTGGGGCTTTTGCTCCTTGAGACCCTCTAAGCATAACCATGAGGTCAATTGACCTCGACGGTGGCCAGAGCTTCAAAATCAACCTCCTTCATAGCGGCGACGATTGGGCAAGGTGGAACTCCGATGAGGGGCGCCTGGGTGGTGCAATTGGGTGAGGGGTCTTGATGGCCATCTCCTTCTGAGTTGTTTGGCACCGGCAGTGTGCCTCACCGCCGTCGAAATCAGCGGTTCCCACAGTGGTGCCACGGTGGACCTAGGGCAGCTCCGACGAGGCGTTTCTTATTGGAATTGAGCTAGGAAATGGGTACCATCCTGCTCCTCTCATCACCCTGAGTCCATAGAGACCAAAATCACCTAGATTTGTGGTCAGACAGGGGAGAAATCAGCTCGGGAAGAAATGGGTCTCACCGCCACTTTGGGCGGCGCGTGAGCCCTCCTCCGACGGTGTTTTGAGCTGTTCGGCACACCTTGAGCTCAGCTCGTCAAGATCTTTCCAACAGTGTGGGAGGTGTCGAAAACAAAGCTCAAAATCTCAAACTCATTTTTGTGAGGAGAGAGAAAGTAGAGAAAGAAAGTGAGGAGAGAGAAAGTGCGAGTTTATCCAAATTTTTCTTTTTTTCCTCTCTTTACTTTTATATAAAAATGTGTGATCTACACTTTTTACATAGTCCAATTCTGTACTGTGTGACTTTACAACAATCCAATTCTTACACTGCATTACTTTTACAGTGTAACTTGCATACTGCATCATTTCATCAGTGTATTTTTCTTACACTGTATTATTTCAATGCCGTATATTTTTCATGTTATTATATAGTACTTTTCCTTAAATCACATTTTTCATCTCAATTTAATCCTTAATTTAATGCATTTTCAATGTATTAAAATTTTGGGTTGTTACATACAATGAGAAACAAAATACATGAATCGTAGCGATAGGTCCGCTAAATGACGAGTATTATCTTCCATGTATTACAATATAACTTATCTCTTAAGATTTACCCATGTAACTTAATGAATAAACCCTATGTTTATTCTTGGTCCAAACTTTAGTGATATTTCTCATAAATAAATATGTGCACTTAACTGAACATGAAATAAGAAAATATCATAAATATAGAGTTTCATAACAAAGTATAACAAATTACATAAGGGAACTAAGTCTCATTCTTTCCACATGATCCCTAAATTTTACTGGTGGTATGTCTATAGTCAAGGGATCGGCAATCATCAATTCAATGCTTATTATTCAATGACCACTGCTTTATCCTTAATACACTCCCTTATGGCTAGATACTTAATGTCGATTTGTTTACTTAGACTACCGCTCTTATTGTTTCTAGCTATAAAAACAGCAACTGAATTGTCACAAAATATTCTTAATGGCCTAGAGATAGAATCCACAATCCTAAGCCCAGAAATGAAACTCCTGATCCATACACCATGTGATGTAGCCTCAAAACAAGATACGAACTTGGCTTCCATAGTGGAAGTAGCAGTCAAGGTTTGCTTGGCACTCCTCCATGAAACAGCTCTACCAGTTAGCATAAAAATGTATCCGGAAGTTGATTTCCATGAATCAATGTAGCCAGCAAAGTCAGAGTTAGAGTAGCCAATGACCTCCAAGTTGTCAGTCCGTCTATACATAAGCATGTAGTCTTTGGTTCCTTGTACCTCATCATCTTCTTTGCAGCCTTCTAGTGGTATGATCTTGGATTACTCTGATATCTACCAAACATTCCTACAACGAATGCAATATCAGGTCTTGTGCAAACCTGAGCATACATTAGGCTTCCAATAGCTGAAGCATATGGAATGTCACGCATCTGTTCTCTTTCAAGATCATTTTTCGGGCACTGATTCAAATTGAGTCTGTCACCCTTCACAATGGGAGCTGTACTTGGTGAACAACCCTTCATCCAAAATCTCTCTAAAACTTTGTTGATATAGGTCTCTTGAGATAGACCCAAAATGCCTTTATATCTGTCTCTTTGTATCTTAATGCCTATAATGAAGGATGCATCACCCAGATCCTTCATGTCAAAGTTTTTAGAGAGGAATTGTGTCACCTCATGTAGCATACCTTTGTCATTGGTTGCATGCAAAATGTCATCCACATAAAGCACAAGGAAACAAATCTTACTCCTACTGACCTTCTAGTGTCTACGAATCCAAATGAAGAGATCACATCATGGAATTTTAAATACCACTGACGGAGGCTTGTTTCAACCCATATATGGATTTCTTAAGCTTACCCACCAATTTCTCACCATTACTAGAGGAGAATCCTTCTGGTTGTTTCCTATAAACCTCTTCCTCTAGTTCACCATTGAGAAATGCTGTTTTCATATCCATTTGTTGCAACTCTAAGTCAAAATGAGCAACGAGTGCCAAGATGATGCAGAGAGAATCTTTCTTAGATACAGGAGAAAAGGTCTCCTTGTAGTCGATTCCTTCCTTATGAGTGAACCCTTTGGCTACAAGTCTTGCCTTATATCTTTCGATGTTGGCCAATGAGTCTTTCTTTATCTTGTAGACCCATTTACACCCTATGGCTTTTGCACCATTAGGCAACTTGACAAGATCCCAAACTCCATTGGATGCCATAAAATCCATCTCATCCTTCATAGCATCGTACCAAAGTTTCGATTCTTGATAACTCATGGCTTGTGAAAATGTTTCGGGATCATTTTGGCTCCAATGTTATTGTCCGATTCTTATAGATACACAATATAATCACTAGAAATTGCTGATTTTCTTTCTCTAGTGGATCTCCTTAACGTTGATTCAATATTTTCTTGGGGAATCTGTTGCTTAACTATTTCCTATGGTTCTTGAGCAACTTGACCTTCTAGATTATTATCTGTAGTTTGTGAAACTTCAACGATTGGTTGCATAACACTCGGCTAAACTATAGGAGCGTTATGAACAATAATCAACCTATCACTCGATGTAGATGGTTGAGCTTCAGTATGATCTCTTTCAGAAACTATGTTCTGAAATTGATTGCTCCTACTAATCAAGTCATTCTCAAGAAACTTGACGTTCCTTGATTCCACAAATCTAGTGCTGTGAGTTGGACAATAGAATCTATATCCTTTGAACCTTTCGGCATATCCAATGAAATACCCGCTAATGGTCCTCAGATCTAGCTTCTTCTCTTGTGGATTGTACACTATGACTTCAGACGGACATCCCCAAATGCTTATATGTCACAAACTTGGTTTCCAACCTTTTCATAACTCAAATGGCATCTTTGGGACAGCCTTAGTCGAAACCCAGTTTAATATATACACAGCAGTCTTAAGAGCTTCAGTCCACAAGGATTTAGGAAGATTGGAGTTACTCTACATACGCTGCACCCTGTCCATTAATGTTTGGTTTCTTCTCTCTGCCACACCATTCTGATATGGGGAACCAAGCATGGTGTATTGGGCAACTATCCCATGCTCTTGAAGAAACTTCACAAATGGACCTTGAGCTTGTCCATCCTTAGTGTATCTACCATAATATTCTCCATCTCTATTTGTTCTCATGATCTTTATTTCCTTTCTGCATTGTTTCTCTACTTCAGCCTTGAAAACTTTAAAGGCGTCCAATGCTTCGTCCTATGTATGAAGCAAGTAGAGATACATGTATCGTAAATAATCATCTATGAAAGAGATGAAGTATTTCGGACCATATGAGTCTATGTCTGTACTACAAATATCTGATTGTATGATCTCTAATATTTTTGAACTCGTCTTAGCACCTTTCTTAGACTTGTTGGTTAAGTTTCCCTTAATGCAACCCACACAAGTCTCGAAGTCAGTAAAATCTAAAGTACTGAGTACTCCGTCATTCACTAACCTCTTGATTCTCTCAATAGAGATATGTCCTAATCTCCGATGCCACAAAATAGAGGAATCCTCATTTATAACACAACATTTCATACTAGTGTGAACATGCATAGCATTATAAGTAGTTTCATTTTGCAAATTAATAGAGAAAAGACCATCAGACAATGTACCATTTCCAACAAGATCATATTTATAAAATAAACTGAAGGAATTTTTTGAAAATGTAAAGGAATATCCCAAAGGTACAAGTCTTGATATAGAAATCAAATTTCTAGAGAAACTTGGAATATAAAATGTCTTTTCTAAATCTAAAATGAAACCACTACTCAAAACTAAACTGCACGTTCCAACGGCCTCTACACATGAACGCATCTTGTTTCCAAGATAAATGCATTGTTCACTTGCCACTGGCTTCCTTAGGTTTAGCATACCCTACAAGGTATTCGCAACATGGATTGTAGATCCAGAATCAATTCACCATGTGTTATAAACAACATCAACCATATTAGATTCATAACAAACAAATGAGATTAGATTACCTTTCTTCTCAAATATTAGATTCATGTGTCCCTTCTTTTTACAGAAGAAACACTTGGATTCCTTCTTAATGACAGCTTTGGGAGGTATTTTACCCTTCCCCTTGTCCTTGGCTTGATATTGGTCTTGAATCTGATTCTTTCCCTTAGTCGTTGTCAGTACAATTTCACCCATTTTCATTACAAGCCGCCCTTCTTCTTGAGTACACATGGTCAGTCATTCATTGATTGACCATTTGTCTTTATGTGTGTTATAATAAATTTTAGAGGGCCCATATGGCTTTGGAAGGGTGTTTAGAATGTAGAGCACTAGGAAAGACTTAGACATATCCCCCTCAAGGTTCTTAAGTTGAGCTGCTATGTCCCTTATCTCCATGATGTGCTCACCAACACCTCTCACACTGGTGAGCCTCAAGGACGAGAACCTCATGATTAGGGTGCTGGCAAGTGCCTTATCTAAAGTTTCAAACTACTCATCAATGGCCTTCAATAATGCCCAGACCTTGTCATACTGTTCGACAGAACCATGTATGCCAATAAAGATTTTGGTCTTTATGAACATGATGCTAAGGCGATTAGATCGCTCCCGACGTTCATAAAGAGCAATCTCATCCTGAGTGCTAGTTTTAGTAATTACAGGTTCGTCTTTTCTTATAGCATAATCAATGTCCATCCACCCCAAGTGAGGGAGAATTCTCTCCTTCCAAACCTTATAGTTATCCCGCTTTAGCTCAGGGATATCACATCGAACATCAGAGAAATTCACAAGTTGTATGACTGCATAATTAAGACAAACATGCTTATGATCCAAAATATTGAGACTAATAGACATAAATCATGCTTTACCAATGTAAATATGCATAAAATCATGAATCTATGACATAAAACTTGCCTGTGGGCTAAAGTTCTAATTCAATTAGACTCATTTTACTATATGATAAAACTATCAAATTATGTTCCCTTTTTTAATACCTGTGGGTAAATTAGAAAATATAATTTGATATCTTATCCCAATTAGTCATACTAATATAATAAAAATTCCTGTAGGATAAAGTTTGTTATATTGTTGAAACAAATGTCCTTTATACAAATATGATCCTAACCTAATTAATATATAATTTTGCATAATTAGAGGTGCTGTGACTAAACTCTAATTATTCAAAAATCATATGGATCACTCAGACATTTAATTTTGTTCATAAAAATTATCCATGTAATATTGCATATTCTATAGGCAATACAAAATAATTATGAATAAAATCTAAATTTGTGCTAAATATTTAACTTAATAATATGTAAAAATTATAACAATAAATTACCACATTAATTATGCATAATATGTTTCTTAATAAAACATTTATCATTACAGAACTAATTTCTGGAATAATATGCATAAAAAATTTAGCACATAATGAATAAATTAATTTCCCATGAAATTATTGCACAATTTTTTTAAAATGAAAAATGGCTGAAAAAATGACATGAATGAAGGAAAAAAGACATCTGGTTTTGCACAAATGAAATGACAAGTCGTTTCTTCTCTCCAAAACGTTGTCGTTTTAATGCAAATGACAGCATGCGTTTTTGGTCTTGATGCGACGATGTTTCGGTTAGAAGTAAACGGTGCCGTTTTTAGCAGCAGTCTACTTAATTGAATGGTGTCGTTTCATTTATTAGTAAATGCATCCAGATACGATGTCTTTTTATGCAGAACGGCAGCATCATTCTTAATGAAAACGACACGATGTTTTCTACATACCTTAAAGAAACGACGACAAGGGTCGTCTTCAACCTCCAGCCAAGTCTGAAAGACTCGATTTTGACCCGCCATTGACCCGAACAAAAATCTGATGATTTCTAGTGATTCAGATGTCGAATTTAGTCGTTTCAAATCACAAAATGCTTAGAAAACATTAATTTGATTATTATCAAATTCAAAACACATAATTAACGAGAAATGTATATTGATCATAGAGAGCTTTTCATGGCCAAAATTTCATTATTTTAGAGACCATCAAATGTGACTAAACACAATGACTTTAATCACAGAACAATAAGCAAGCATTAGATTAAGTGTTTTCTTGCATCAAGGATTAAAAAAAAACTTCAGAGAAAATTAAAGACAACTCAAGGCCATATAAGTCGTGAAATAAAATGAAATTTGTTCAAAATTAAACCTTAAGGTAGAGGATTAAGGCTCAGATACCAAATGTTAGTCGTTTTAGATAGTTATAACAACTTAAAAATCACAAAACGGAAGCATGAATAGAATCACAAATACCTCCTGCCATTGATGTTTTGTTCCTCTATTTTTGGCCAAATTTCACACTGTTAGTTTGGATTTTCTAGACACTTTCAATTCTACTTAGATGGTGTAATTTGTTTGAATTGTGTATCCAGGAACCAAAAACACGGGCTCCTTTTATTAACCGTGGTCATCACACAGTTGTTGGTAGTTGAGGGGTAGTTTCCCCTTTTTTTTTGGTTCTAAAAAACTGCCCTCCAGATGGGCCAATTAAGATTCAACAACAATTTCTCTCCCTTCTTGTGAGAACATTTTCCCTTTTTCCCTTTCTAGAGTTGTAGCTTTTTACATGCTCTTTCCTTTATCATACGAAAAGTTTGCTTCTTGTTATGACCAATCACAGCAGGAAGACCTAGGTAAAGATCATGAGAATGAGCTTTGGTTAGGACCTAATATCCCCAAGATATTTTTGTTTAACCTTGATATCGACATTTGGACTGAAGTTGATAGCAGATTTTTGAAAATTAATCATTTGCCCTGAAGGTGATAGATTGGCAAGTTTGGCACTATTTGAAAGGGCTGTAAGATCTAAGCGAGAGTGATGTTTGGCAATAGCAAAATAGGAATTGCGACCTCCAAAACAAGGCCAAGCGTAAAATTTTTAGAAAGAAAGAGAAGATATCCACGAGCAGAACTAGTAGGCATTAGGTCATTAGAAGATCTAGAAGAGTCAGACGTTGAATTGGAGGACACCAAGTAGAAGGAATGATCAAAAAGTCTCTTGGTCCTAACTTTGTCGCTGAACGAAGGGACGTATAACGCAGGAGTCAGGTCATCTTCATCAGGTTTTATTTTTGTAACCGCCAGTTCAGGATAGGTTGGAAGAGAAGTAACAAGAAGGCAAAGGCTAACTTGAGACTTGGGACTATCCTAGTCAAAATCGAGAGCAAAAACATATAAATTTTGCAGTTGACGAAAAAGTTCAAGTTGAGGAGGATGGTCTAGGTCAACAAGAATTTCTATTGTGAGGGTTTTGGTTTGAAATTGAGTTAGAGGATAAATGGCACAAGATAACTAGTCTTGGGAATTCCTAGGACTTGAGACCAAGAAGGATTAGAAACCTAGATTGGTGAAAAAAAACATCTAATAGAAAACTTAGGGACATTAAACTAGTTACCCTGATAACAATGACAAGCTCACCGCAACAGGAAGATCGATGCAGTTAATTCCTTTGATTAAGTCCTGCTCTAACTTCAGCCATAGATAATAGGCGTGACCTATTTTGAAGTGATAACAATGAAAAATGAGAGAAACAAGAAATGGCAAAGCAACGTTGTCCTAAATAATGTGGCTAAAACAAGAAAGAATATGAAAGGCATTGGGGCCTAGTTGCCGTGGGGAAATTGTAGTGAACTAAAAGAAATCTATAAAGAGCTTGGAAAGAAGAAATTCTAGTGTTACTAGGCTTTCGATGGGGAGGAGGATTTGATTAAGATCAATACCATCCCCAGTAAAGACGTTGGCTCTAAGGAAAATAAAATTAGTAGATACAATGTTTAGAGTGTTGCACTCTCTATAGATTTGCCGAAGAAAATGTTCAAATTTAGATAAGGGGAGACAAGGTTAAAGGAAGTGAAAAGTTATGTTTTAGGACCCAAGAAGAAGGCACGATGTTTGAAAGGAAATATAAAGTTTTCCTATGAAAATTGAAATCCTTGAAAAATTTTTAGTTTTATTGGAAAAGAGTGCTTACGTGGGTAAATGTTAAGATAGAAACCATTTTGAACAAGGGAAAGGAAAAGAAGACGAAGAAACAACGTCGAACTGAAAAAGAGAATAGAAGAAAGCAGAGAGACCAACGGCAAATCTAGGACCAAAATAATCACATGGACATGGAAGGACAAGAAAAAAGTTAAGCCATGTGCAAATAGATTAGACGCCTGGGAAAAGGTGGTTAAGGGTGAACGGTGTAGGTTAAATTTGTAAAATCTAATCATTTGTAACAATCTTGCTAACTTGAGAATTAGTGAGAATTTAACAGTGGTTTATTCAATTCTTAGGTCTCATTAAGTGAAGTAAATAGTGTTTGTTATTTGATATAATTTTGACACAAACGCTACTTTATTTCTCTATTATTATTTTAATTTAATTTTATCAGCAGCTTTGATAGCTTCAAAATTTTTATATTCTTGAATAACTAACGGGATGTTTAGAAGGGTGTTTCAAACCAATAAATTTAAATTGCAACAATGTATTATATGAGAGCTTTGTACTTTAACAACGTTTTGTTTTACAGTTTAAAGCTACATTGTAACAGTGTAAAACTCTCACATATTACAGTTTTTTAATCAGTTTGAATCATTTTTTTCTCTAAGAAAAAAAAAATAGTGCGCCTTTTTGTTCCATTTTTAGAAGCTTTTTGTCAATTTCAAAAACACAAAAAATAAAAATGGTTTTGCAAACATGTTTGATTAAATTTTTAGGCCCATACAAAACAAAAATATTTTTGAAAATACCCCTCAAAAAGACCAAAAAACAAAAACAAAATAAGTTTTTTTCATCACTTTCTCTCATATGCTCGCTCACTCCCTCGATCTCTCTCTCCTCCCAACAAAAGCTACCAACAAGCGCCCCGCTGCCCCCCCCCCCCCCTCCCCCAACCATCGGTAATGCTAATGCTCTTGTCAATCGTCATGTCCTTGTCCACCACACCCAACGACCCATCCTTGTTGTAATCCCAGTGATGACGACTCATACAACGAAGCCCCACAACTTACATGACCCTCGCTAACCATCCTCGTGTAGCCCTACCCCAGCAACCCTAGGGATCTAAGCCCTACCTCCTGGTGACTATTGCTGCCCTACCCTAGCCCCTCTTCCCATTGACGTGCAATGTGGACAATAGAGACGACTATGAGATCGGCCTAACCCAACGACTCCAAGATCGCCCTACCCCATGCCCCTCCTCCTCTAGTGACTCTACGATCGCAGCCCTTCTTCATTGTTTAATCACAGTTTTTTGTCTGATAATTTTTTTAGCAATGTTTAGTTTTAATTAGTGTTATTAATTAATATTACATTAATAATCAATGTTTTTGGACTTAAATTTTGTTGTTGTAGATGTTGGATCTATAATTAATTTTAAACAGATTAAATTAAAGATTTTCATCTATTTTAAGTTGATAAGGTCCTCAAATCATCATTATTAGGTTCTAACAACTTTCATGGATGAGGTTAGAATGCAAATTATGACAAATAAATATAAAGAAACCAAATATGGAAGTAAATGTTGAAAATGTAAAGATACCACATGTAAAGTTTTATAATTTTTCACTCTATAGTAAGTGTTACCTCCACTGTTCTTCATTATGATACTAAAGTGAGTACAAATTACAAGTATTTGAGCATAGACATGTAAATTTACTGAAAATACAATTCTTATATTTCTAGAGATAAACCTACAAAGTTTTGGTAAAGGAAGATGAGAATTAGATCCCTCTAAATGACGCCTTCAACCCTTAATTATAGAGATCCCCTTCAAAATTGTGGGCTTTAACTGATTGAAAGAATGGATTCTATAGTGCCTGAAATAGTGGGACGCATTTCGATTTCCTATTGGGCGCGAGTTTTTAGGCATATCCCTACATCCAGTATGTGACTTAGTGGATCATTCCTTGCAGTTATTGAGAAATATTTTCTGCATTGACCTTGACAAACCAAAAGTTGGTACCTTGAATAATCTATCCATCAATTATACTTATATAAGACGAATTGAATTAAGCATTAATTAATGAACCAAACTAAAATAGATATCATATATTGAACACATTAAACACACAAGGTTACACTCGACTCGCTCTGATTGACTCCAATCAAAATGGATGAGATCGATGTGAAACAACAAGAAAGCTTTCCTTTTTAGGCCTCCATGCACTGATTTGGGCCTATCCAAATCACGCCCCAATAGCTAGCCCCCCTCCCCTCTTCTCCTCTTTAGTCAATAAGATCGACTATAGAAGTGCAACCAATCATGTCAAATGGATAAACTCAATTTGATTAACCGTTAATTTTCTCACAAGAAATCCCCTATTCATGCAATCATCATGACTCTTCCTCAAAAATCCTCAAGTGTCAGTTATCCTTGTACCTATGGCACAATTTGATTGGCTCATTTCAAAATATTTCTGTGGCTGATGTCAGTAGCAAATTGATAAGACAACGCCTCAATTTAAGCAGTAATTTCAAAAGATGCCTATCCAGAACCGTTGGATCATTTCCTTGAGATTAAATCTTAGCCACCCTCGCTAATTTAAAGACAATATATAAAGGCCTCCTTTCTTCTTCTCCTCACTTTTCTCATTTCTATATTCTCCCTCCTATGAAGTTCCTCAAATGTTTTCTCAAGCTTTCCAAGGTCCTTCAAGATTTTCCAAGTCAGATTTTCCTTTATTCCTTGTCTTTCTTGCTATTTTCTCTCCATAGATTTGCTTTTCTCAATATTCCATGCATTTTGTCACCATTTTTGTCGTACTTTCTTTATAAAATCCCTAGATACTAAGTTATTATGCTTTTCGTAGTTCAAAATTTTGGCAAAGTTCTTCATGATTCTTTGAGTCTCAATTCCTTATACTTTTTTTTAATCTTTTTAGCCCTAGATCGCCCTTAAGATTCCTGTTTGTTTCCAAGAATGTCCAAGAAACCAATCGTCATTAGGCCTGATTTGACTTCATCAAATAAAAGTAGAATTCTTTGAGCAGTAGCTGTTGAGGGTAAGCTCGGTGCCACACAGAGGAGCCACACTTCGAGTGGTCGGCTAATCAGCTCGGCAGATTCACGAAGAGCTTATGACTGACTGATGAGCCTAGGTCTTTTGTCCTAGGTGCTTTTCAAGGACTCACAGGCTGCACCTCATCATGTTACCAGCTCAGATTAAGTACCAACTCGGGTCGAATTCCCCTCACTTCAAAGTGGGTTGTTACTCGCCATCATTGGCTAACAAATGGCAAACAACTCGTTGTTGGATAGGAGCTGATCCATCGACGAAGGGACGTGACACTTGTCACTTGCCACCTGACATGCCTTAATGTGACACTCAGGTTGTGGGCAAAACCCACCTAACACGCTGTCCAAGACGTAGCCTATAAATAGGGCGTACTTATTGCATTTTAGTAAGCAAGCTCCTTCCCAGCTAACCAGTTCCTGACCTTTGTTGAGCAACCCCTGCCTTGAGCATCGGAGAGTCCTTTTCTATTGACTGACCATTCCTTGCCTCCAAAGTGTCCCTCCTCTTGTTGCAGGTCAACCTAATCAGGTAGAGACAAACAGGGAAAAGCTGAGTACCGTGCACCGCTGCACGTGGTGTTGATATGACGCTAGACCTCGATAAGTATCAACATTTTAGTACTAGAAGGAGGGCGCCTACGTCTTCACTTAAAGATACCAGCCACAATTTCAAGTATCGAGATGGTAACATGAGGGAATGCTCGAGATGATGTTGCCCGACAAAAAGGGTCGGGCGTCATACGAAACCGGCATCAAAACCCAGGTAAGCCTAGGGGTTGCCCCCGGGCTACGAGGTCCCGATCTAGGGGATAAGGAAGCATGGCCAGGGCCAAACAAGGACAGGACCTGGTTGCTCAAAACCCAATCTAGGAACTTACCAATGCAGTCTAGATACTCACACAGCAACTCGTACAGCAAGCTCAATGTCAAGCCACACCTGGCCTCCTACCTCCAGCCTTGGCTGACCAAGCTGGAGGTCGAGCAGCACGGGATGCTGTTGACCCTAATGAAACTGATTCTGAGCACTCTAGGGGCCCTACGCATGGCGTCTTGGCCAACAATAGACTTGTCCAAGAAGGTCAACTCAGCCCTCAAGGAGCAAGGGAACTGTCGCCATAAGGATCCTGAGTATCTATATTTGACCGACTCGAGCACCGAAGATATGAATAGTCATCAATTTTGGGAGCTATATAGAGCTAAATCGACGAGATTCGCAACAATCGTTTAGGCTTGGATGACATAGGTGCCCTAGACCTGCAATTCCCAGACTCAATAATGCGAGCCCTAATGTCACAAAAATTTAAGGTTCTGTAGATCAAGGCCTATGATGGGACCATAGACGCAGACAAGCATGTTGAGTTGTTCCAAGGACACATGCTCCTTTAGAATGCAAGTGATACAGCAATGTGCAAGGCCTTCTCGCTGACACTTACCAAACCAGCTTGGCAATGGTTTTGGCAACTCGAGCCATCCTCCATCACCTTTTTTCGACAGCTTTTAGATGCCTTCTTGGCAGCCTTCTCCATGACGAAAACAAGGAGAAAGGAGATTACTTACCTATATGCCATGAAGTAAGAAGACAGCAACGTCTGAGACTACATCAACAGGTTTACCTGAGCAGCTCTTGAGGTCAAGCACATCGAAGATGAGATCCTCAAGCACATTTTCGCAGGGGTTCTCTGAGATGAGAGACTTACTTGGTCATTGGCCTTCGAGCAGTTGAGCACGTTTTTGCAAATGCTTGGCTATGCTTAGAGGTACACCGATGCAGCGGAATACATGAAAAGCCATGGAAAGGAGGCCAACCCCTACAGTACAAAGAAAGACAAGAAGCAAAAGAAAATGCTGAAGTAGTCCAATCCCGAGCAAAGTAAGAGGTAGGAGAAGGAAAAGAAACCCAGGAAGTCGAAGACATCAATCGAAAAGATCCAAAGTTACGCACCCCTAGTAGCAAGCAATGATGAAGTGCTCCCTAGGTGAGCGGGAGAAACTTGCTAGTACCACCACCCAAGCTCAAGGGCAGCAAAGTGAAGCGGTATCAAATGAGGTATTACAAGTTCCATAAGGACGTGGGACATAATACCAGCGAATGTATACAGTTGAAGGACCAGATTGAAAGACTAGTCTAAGAGGGACACTTAAGGGAATTTGTAGAGCGAGTCTTAACCCCAAGCTCTGCAGTTGGCAAGAATAATCAACCGGGCCAAGATGCACCTAATCGCCCATGAAACAACTATGGGAACACCTTGAAACCCCCAAACATCATTCACACGATTTTTGGAGGGCCTGTCACTGGGGACACGTTAAGCGGGTGGAAGGCATACGTCCGAGAAACTCGGCTGATCGAACGAAGTGAATTCATCAACATGTCCGAGCATGCGAACAAGATTTGCTGCCAACAAGACACCCTGATCATGTTCATCGAGGAAGAGGCAGATAAACTAATCCATCCGCACGATGACACCCTCATATGCGAGCTGCACATCTCCAACAATATAGTGCAGTTAGTGTTGATTGATAACAGTAGCTCAGCTGACATCTTGTTTCAACAAGCCTTTGAAAGATGAAGATCAGCAATGCTACCGTGATTTTAGTCCAAACCTTGCTTTCTAGCTTCATAGGAGAATGCGTCCAAGCAGTTGGAAAGGTCAGCCTACCTATGACCTTCGAAAAGGGTGCTGCTCGGGTTACGCATGTCGTTGACTTTTTGGTCGTCGATAAGCCCTCACAATATAACATCATCATCGACTGCCCAACACTGTATGCACTAAAGGCCATAGTCTCCACATATTATCTGGCCATGAAATTCCCCACAGAGGATAGGGTTGGAGTAATCCTCTCGTCACAAAGAGAATCCCAAGCTTGTTATGTGAACGCCATCTGTGCAGCGATAGCTCAGCAATTAAACATTTCGACCATCCACATGGTCAACGAGATAGATCTTCCTACCAAATCGGTGCCCAAGATGCTATCCAACTTGACCCCTGACTTCCCAAGGAAGAGGTGAGAGCCACCCCGGTCGAAGACTTGGTGCCGTTTAGCCTAGATCCTACACATCCTGGCGCATTGTACAACTCAGATCCTAGCTACAACTTGAGATCCGGGCTGACCTTGAGGGGCTCCTTACTGAGTATCAGGACGTATTCACATAGTCTCATGAAGACATGCTAGGCATCAATCCAAATATAATCTGTCACCGGCTCAACGTCCGACCTAATCACAAACCGGTGATACAGAAGAGAATGGCTTTCAATCCGAAAAGATATGTTGCCATCAACGAGGAGGTCTAGAAGCTCTTGAAAGCAAGATTCATCCGAGAAGTCAAATATCCAAAGTGGTTAGCAAATGTTGCCCTCGTCAAGAAGGCAAACGGGAAGTGGTGGGTTTGTATTGACTACACTGACCTGAATAAAGCCTGCCCGAAGGACTGCTTTTCACTTCCTCGAAAAGATCAGCTCATCGACATGACGGCTGGCCACGAGCTGCTCAGCTTCATGGATGCTTATTTTGGATACAACTAGATAAGAATGGCCAAGAAAGATTAAGTAAAGACAGCTTTTGTTACCGACAAAGGCTTTACTGCTATGTGGTAATGCCCTTCAGGCTGAAGAACACTGGGGCAACCTACCAGCGCTTAGTCAACAAAATGTTTGCCCGGTGGAAATACCGCTATATATAAGTAACTTCCTAGTTACCCTTATAGTGTTTATATTTTATCCCATTATAAAAATAGAAATTACCCTTAAGTCTCTACACAATAAAGGCCCATACCCTATCAGATATATTGAAGCTCAAATTACTTAAACCTTAGAAGATCACTTTTAAATGGGCTTATCCTTGTATGACAACCCGCAACACATAATTATCCACATGTAAGCCCAACCTTTGATTTTTAATGCAACAACTAATATGAGAATGCAATGCCTCATCATGTTTGATGGTTTGTTTCTATAATTCATGAGAATATGCATACATGCATTGATCTCTAAATCGAAGCGATCAACTACATAAACAAGTTGAAGACAACTCTCTTACTAGGGTTAAAGTAGATAAGAAGATGAAGATCCTAGAGCTTTTATGTTTGGGTTAAGGTGATTAATGGAAAATGTAACAAATTTGGCGAGATCCTTCATCATCAATAGGTATATCGGGATCCTAATGGTTGAGCATATTAGATGCTCGATAATTGAGTAGCCATAATGTATTTACTTGTTTACTTTCTAACCATATTAAACATAACATTGCCATTTTGCATCATAAATTTTCTAAACAAATGTGAAATTTATTTTGTGTTTGTAAGACGACTGCCATAACATGTTAATAAAAGAAAAATATATGCGCAGTTATCCTATTATCGATGACTGAGTAATTAGTGCGCAAAAGTTAATGCAATTTTGAAAAAAAAAAATCCTTTATTTGGATTGCCTTAATGTTTGCTTTCATAAAATGTAAATTGCTATGTTGTTTTCTCTTCGAACTGGTAATCCAAAAATCACATTTTTTTTAAACTTGGAATGGTAGGATTCAAACTGTTAACTTTGCAATACAAGTTGGTATGAATTCACTGCTAGGCCATGCCTACAACCACTAAGTTTGGCCTATTCACCTATTGTTACTAATACTAAATTGCAATTATTCATTTAATTTCACCATCCTTCTTCCAAGTTATTGTTAAGTTATTAAATTAAGAAGAACAAACAAACAAACCAACCAACCAACCAAAACAACGATTGATTGTGCTTGTCAACGTTAATGATGTCCCCATAAAATATAATTAATTATCCATTTATCCTAATAACAGCAAATCAAATTTGTTATATTAATAAAACATTCTTATATAAAAATAAGGGGATAATAGTAGTAAAAATAATAGAAAAATTATGACTATTAAAAAACCATATCAGACAAATATATGTGATTTGTGTCCTTTTCATGACAAATTAATGCGTAAAGAGGACCATGTACAGCTAACACGTAGATTGGACCCTACGACACATTCGTGCTTGAGGCTATTCAATGTTGTCGGGCCCATTATCATCCTGATCCTCTTATCTGTTGGACATGTATACCTTAAGAAGTAAAAATGTAATATGCTTTTGGAGACATTTTTATCAATAAAGAACTTATTTATTATTTATATACCAAATCTTATCCTCTTTACATTCATATTTGTTGAATGCATGTTAAGTAAACAAAAGTCTGAGACTATTAAGTAAACAAAAGTCTGAGACTATCAGTCTAAACCTTTAAGAATTGGGCATATGATAGATAGATTATGTGGAAGACACAATTCTTAAGGTGACAATCTAAATCATAAGATCTGCAATTGAGGGAATAAAGTTAGGCACTTTATTCATGCAAAGATAGTTATGTTGTCTATATCCCTAAGGGGAAATGATTTGTCTTGACCATCGAAGGTGGACTCCACGAATAGAAACATTGGAACATTGTCATAGGTGACGATGTGTTGGATCGAGACATAAAGTGAATTGATTTAGATTAATAATTCTGTCTTGACAAATCGATCCATTTTAGACAATCATTTGGGTTGTATCTTAATCTTGAGATGGATAGTGGGCCCATTGTCTTGACTTGTGTCTTTTGATGTATCAAAAGGTGGCATCCACATTTTATAGTGGTACGTATGTCAGTACGTTGGAGGTATAACACTTAATAGTGTAGACCTACTAATTCATTGATATGAAATCCATAGCTCCTCTTTAGGAGTAGTTGATATCCTCTTATATATGTTATCCTGTAATTGAAAAACTAAAGCGCTCAACAATTTGGATACATAGGTGTAACCAAATAGTATACTATCTTTAGATGGTAAGTTTTTCGATGGTGAGATATTGGAACATAAGATTAAAATAATTGAAAAGGTAAGACAAAACTTGTCCTTAAGCTGATTATGGATAATCCTATAAGGATACGATGCATTATGATATGCCATGGAGACTTAGCTATACAGTCTTTGTAATTCTATATAGTTCGAGAATGCAGCTCTAAGCCTTTAGTAGAGTAGCGTTAAGTTGATGATTATGAAATGTACATCCAAAAGATTGGGTTTCATAATTATTGGGAGCTTGAACTATATAGGTCCATCAAGTCGCTTTTGTTAGCTCATAAAAATCCTATAACGATGCGACGTGCTTTTCCAATAATTGATGACTTGTGTCATATTATCAAATTGCCTGAAATTCGATAGATCAAATAATTCATGTCTATTTATCAGTTGAATTAATTTTGTGAAAATTAATTCAAGATAAACTTGTTGAATTGTCAAGATTAGATAATTCATGTCTATTTATCGATTGGATTAATTTTGAATAAATTAATTCAAGATAAACTTGTTAAATTATCAAGAATATTTATTTCCTAGAAATTATCTAGATATGACTGTTTTAATCTGGTAACTTCTCTATTGGGTTATTTGAATTAAAACTGAGGCTCTATCCAAAGAATCTCAGGTGGGAAATAAAGATTCGTAGGGATCATTTATTGGAAGTTTACCAGGCCAATCTGCCACTTCGGTTTACCAATCGAGCATTAAATAAATCATGTGTTTTCATGCAGATTTTATCATATATTGTTTCTGATTTGAATTTTAGAGTCCCTATCTAATAAGGACTAACTCTTGGGCCCAACCTCTATATAAAGGGGCGTGCGACTCATTGTCATTTAGACCAGTTGAGACATCTAGAGTAAGACTCTACTAGTGAGACTTTGTGACTCCTTGGAGAGCTATTGTTCACAAATCACAAACTATAGCTTTGGGTTTTTCTTAATTGGTTGGAATGAGAGCTACTTGGTGGAAGAGTTATATGAGTGTGCCCATACACAAACTAGTTATGGATAGAGAATTGCAAAGAAGGCTAGTTGGTTGAGGTCCTTTTAGATTGTGCATCCCTTCATGAACTACAGGAGCTTTCGGCATAAACAAGGTTTGTAAGATCTAGTTAATTTATGCATATAATATGTCAAACTTGTGTTTTAAAAAATACTCTGACATAAAAATTTTTAAAATTATGCTACATACTGTTTTTTCAACAATTAGTATCAGAGCCATGGTTTTTACATAAATTTGTAAGTTTGTGATCATGCTATATGTGTAAGTTATGTAATCTTAATCTTTCCAATGGTTGAATATTGATTTTTAGAGAGTTGACACTTTAAGGTTTCTATATATTTATATGTTGTCATAGATTATATGGTGAATGTTTATCAATTAATTATAGTTGATTAAATTATTATTTAATTATTTATTAATTAGTTAATTTATGTCGGTTATAGTTCTTTAGAGGTTAGAATGTGTATCTAAATTTTTCATGTAATTAGTGGCAGACTATCATCTTCGTCTAGGAATTATTATTTAATTTTAAATTTGTAAGAATTTTGTAATTAAATAATTATTCAGAAAAGATGGATCTAAAAGATGGATGATAGTATTTCCAAGTATTTCCTAAGTCTCTAATTTTTTGTTTTTGAATTATTAAAAATAAAATAGATAAATTGCATTAAAAACTACATTTTCTGAAAAGTGAGATTTTTGCTCTGTCGGCATGCCGAACCCTCCAGTTTGACAGGCCGATAATCACAAAATCGATAGGCCAAACTCTTGGGTTCAGTAGGCCGTCAGCGGGGCAAAAATCTAGTGGCTCTAGCAACTACTCGAACTTTCCAGTTTGATAGGCTGAACTATGATGATTGGCAAATCAACTCGAATAGATCGACAGGCCAAAAGGTCATGACCAGCAGGCCAATCACATAGATCGGCATGCTAGCAGGAGCTAAAATTTTTCAAAATAAGTGCATTTTTTGATGCAGTTTTGATTTTATTTTTGAGACAATTCTAAAAAGCATTAAATTTGGATATACGAAAATATGGAGTTTTTTTATTTATGCAGGATTGAAGATTTGAAGATGGAGATTACATGAAGAATGATACAATTTGAAGATTCAAGGATAAAGAATCGATAATATGTTTCAATTATTCTCTTGTAATCTTTGTTTTCTTTTTTCTAGGGTGGAACCATGATATTACAATTATTTATTATTATTTTGCTTGCAGCTTTGCATGATTACTTTACTTGTCTACATTATAATATGATTTGCCATACATATTGATAACATGTCATATAGAATAAGGAGTGCCACTCATTAAAAATTATTCGTGCATATTTATAAAATAAAACTTTGGTTTCAAAAGAATGAGTAGGAGAAGGTTTTTGAGCAGAAGGCCTATGACCTCCATCACTGGTCCTAAGTAGCACATGGTGGTTTCAACCCTTAGGAAGGGACTTTATTAAGTACCATATTGGATCTCTAATAGGATAAGGTATTTTAGCATCATTTATCGTTGCACACCCGTAGGTGGTGATTATAAATCATGGATAAAATATTGAAATAATGGTTATACGCTCATGTTCATTTTATTATTAACCTCCCCTAGGAGCTCTGTTAATAAAATTAATGGCCAAAGAAACGATTATTAATATATGTTGGATCATATAGGTCCTGGATGGTGTATATTAATCAGGAGGGGATCCGTGTTCTTGATTGAATTTGACACATAAACTGATGCGAACCCACAAGGATATAAGCCTTGAAAACCCACATGCAATCTGATATTCAAACCCTAGAATACGCAATCTAGATTTAATGAATTGATCCACTTGAAACCCTTGAACAACAATGGAACAAGAACCCCAAAGTGTGTAGACGCCACAAGGAATGATCAGCCCCTTGATATGTCGAGTTTTAGTTCTAATAGAACAAGAGAGGAGAGTTCTCTCATGAACACGCAAATGGTCCAATTTTATTCAAAAAACCTAATCTGATTACAATGAGTGGTTCGGCCAACATATAAGGAAAAAGGCCCTAAAAAAAAGACAAAATAAAATAAACCTTTTGACTT
>CAMOHE010053752.1:6885-35627 GCA_946598075.1 Artocarpus hirsutus
TTTCCCAAGCATTAAATTGAAAAAGAAATAACTAAAGTTTTGTCGACACATGGCTTGATAGTTGTCGACATCCTTGGAGATAGCAAGAAATTTGAGACGACAAAAAGGGAAAGAATGATAAATTATGGCACTTGAGTTATTTATACTAGGATTCAAGCAAAAAATAAAACCTTATTCAAATCTGAGCAAATTATTAGGACAAAAGCAAAATGTTGATGGTCGAGCTCTTTCCGTTATTAAAGGACAAAACATCTAACCAAAAGCACTTTTTATACAATCTAAACAAGCCATATGACCTTATATATATGTACGTGTTATATAAAAATCAAAAACATTAATTTGGTGAGTTCTAATACTTAAGAATTTGTAAATAATATCCATAAAATGAATTTTATATTACAATTAATTATAAAATTATGATACAAACGAATGGGTAATTAGAGTATAAATAAGACGTAAAGTCCACCAAAACCCTAACCTAGTGTGAAAAAGAGGCCGAAGCAATATAAGTATACTGCTAAGTGAAAACATATATATGGAAAATGTTACGTTTGGCCTCCAAAAGCAAACCAAAGATAAGTAAAATATTTTACACAGTCTAAGGATATGTTGTGCACTGATTTTACCATGGCAGTGTAAGAAAATACTGTGTGGTGAAAAATTACACTGTAAATTTTTGGGCCCCACCAAGTGGACATCCAATTGAATTTCATTGGGCTACCATGCCATGAAAGGTGACCCAATCACATTAAGCCACATGGGTGAACCAATGGGTTACTTGGTGAGTCACCCCATTGGATAAGCTTGAATTAAATGTGTGTTTAGCTAAAATTTTCATTTCTTCCTTCTCCAAACCCACGGCCACCATTGATGAACCTCCCTAAGAATTTTTCGACTTCACATCTTAGCAAAAATAGCCCCAAGTAAGTTCAACAAGCAAAGCTCAAGGAATTCCAACAAGTTTTAAGGTAAAAATCTAACTTTTTTTTTCAAGTTTTCAAAGGAATTTTCATGGGTTAAGGGAGAAATTGATTCAAGATGTTTTTGCATGAAAATAATGTCTAGGAAGGAGTTTCAAAGGAGCCTTGGAAGGCTAGAAATCACAAAGTGTTATTTGGATAAGTTTTGATTTTTAAAGTTTTGAAATTTTGTGATTTTTGTTTTGATTTTTATTCTTTCCAAAGTATATGGATTCTTGGGAAAACTTTTGGTTAAATTCCATAGAAATATGAATTATGGTGTGTTGATATTGTGAAAATTTAGGGTTTATTGTGCAAAATGGTATTTTATGTAAAAACGGTTATTTTTGTAATTTTAGTGTTAGTTTTTCAAAAATGGTGATTGGGGATGAAAATGACCTAGGCAAAGGTTGAATCTGCTTATACAGTGGTTGGAAGGCAGTTTTGAAACAGATTTTTACAAAAATAACCCAAGGACTAAATTGTAAGAAAAAGTTTTTTCTCGACAGAATTAAAAAATGCCCAAAAACACCCCTATACAGTGAGAATTTCAAAAAAGTTATACATGAAAGTTGTAGATCTCGATGAAACTATTAAACATCGTAGACAGTTCGTTGAAAATCTCAACCGTTTGTGAGATTTTAATTTTATAAAAATTTGTTAAAATTGGAAAAAATTTTAAAAGGGCAAAATGTCATTTTTTTTTCAAAGGATTTTGAATATGGTGCTTTGAGTAAAAATGTTCCTCATGAAAAATGAAAAATTTTGGTTTTAAAAAATAAATTTTAGCCTTGGGAGTAAAATTGTCAAAATTTTTAGTTCAATGACTAAACTGCAGAGTTTTGTTGAAAAGGGGCATAGATGTGAAATAAGGAGATCCGACCTACTAGAGTATTATTTTAAGATTAGTACGTAACTATTTTTGTTGGAATAGCAAAAACGAGCTCGGAAAGTTAGTAGGCCCACAGAGGGCAAAATCGTCATTTTGTCCAAATAACCTGAACCGCTCCGAAATGTTTCAAAAGGAAAAAAAAGAATGATTAGAAAGATTTTCGCCCTTCATTAGAGATGATAGGGTAGAGTATGATAAGAGTAAGAAAAACTAATAGTTTTCGGAGTTGTATACAGTTATGCAACTCAATTTATTAATTAATGATCATTTTGTATTAAAACATAGTGGAATTTGGCTAATAGCTTTGTAATTGGCCAACAGGATCCTAGAAGTCTAGCAAAGAGGAAACCAAGGTTGAGTTGCCTAGCATTCGAATCAAGTAAGTATCCATCCCACCTACAGTATGGAATTGTAGGTATAAAATGTGATATGTGCATATGCATACTTGTGTGTATATCAAGGTGTATACCTGTGTGTATGCTATGACATAAGTACCTATACATATGTTGGTGTGTACCTATGAGTATACTAAATAAATACCTATGTGTATATTATATTGTATACCGGTGTGTATATTAATGTATACCTGTGAGTATAAAAGTATGTACCTATGTGTACTATATCGTACAAGAGTATTTATGTTTTGCATATAACACATGTTTATCACTTTATGCATAGTATGATAACTATAATAAATGGACTGGTAATTATATCACCAGAAATTAAAAAAAGTGTCGTACCGATTCCTGACTCAAGAGGAGTTCAAGGATATAGTATGGTCAGGGTGTCACGTAGACCTATGTGTACAATGGTATGAACACTTGGGCCCTAGTAAGAGATAAGATATGAAAAGGATAAGGAATGTTAATAAGAAAGCATAATTGGATCATGCATTGCATTGAATGTGCATGTGGGCTGTATTGGGACTTACTGGGTGTAAGCTCATTAAGATTTTCATGCTGTAAGTATTCCGACAAAAAGGTCAGAATAATTACATAGTTGAGCTGACGGAGAGATGAGCAATGTGCAGAACGGGTATGGATACTGCTATTGTGTGTTTCAGTTGTAATATATTTTAAGTTATTTTGAAACGTGTATATAAAAGTTGTAATATAGTAAGTAAGACAAAAACCTCTCTCAAAGGTATTTGGCAAATAGTGTTGCAAACGAAAGTTTGCTTATGAAAATATATGTATATGTTTGTGTTTCAAAAGATATTAATATCTATATGTGAAAAAAAAATTCCTAAGTTTTTGCCTATATGTAAGTAGGAAAAAGATTTATTATAGCCCGAAAAGGCAGGTTGTGACACTCACGAAATATCAGGACATGTTTGCTTGGTCTCGTGAAGACATGCCCAGGATCAACCTGAATGTTATTAGTCATCATCTAAATGTCAACCTTGGGCATAAGCCAATCATCTAAAAGATTAGAGCTTTTAATCTAAAAAGGTATGCCATCATCAACAAAGAAGTTTAAAAGCTTATGAGGTCTAGATTTATCTGAGAAGTTACATATCCGGAGTGGCTGGAAAACATAGTCTTGGTCAAAAAGGCCAATGGAAAGTGGCAAGTCTATATCGACTTTACCGACCTGAATAATGCTTGCCTAAAAGACTGCTTCCCATTGTCCTAGATCGACCATTTTATAGACACAACTACTAGTCACGAGTTGTTGAGCTTTATGGACACTTATTCTAGATACAACTAGATTAGGATGGCTGAGGAAGATCAAGTGAAGACTATGTTCACCATTGACCAAGGATTATTCTTCTACGTTGTCATGCCATTCAGATTGAAAAATACTAGAGCCATTTATCAGCGCCTGGTGAACAAGATGTTTGCTCGATAGATTGAAAAGACTATGTAGGTGTATGTTGATGTTATGCTCGTCAAGTTTGCCCGAGTGGCCAATTACATCACCGACCTATGAGACAACTTCAATGTACTCCAAGAATACAAAATGAAGCTCAATCCGGCCAAATGTGCATTTGAAGTGGAGTTAAGCAAGTTCCTTGGATTCATGGTCAACCATTAAGCAATTTTTGGTGGACATGCATTCTCTCCAAATAGTCAAAGAAGTTTAGAAACTGACTACTATGATTGTCGCCCTGGTTCACCGACAAGTTCTAGCCTTTTTCCAGGCACTCGAAGGGAGGTTTGAATGGAGTAAAAAGTGTGAGGAAGCACTCTAAAACCTTAAAAAATACTTAGCTATACCCCTGCTCTTATCCAAACTTCTATTGAGAGAGATACTGTATGCCTGCCTGGTAGTGTATGAGAAGGCGGTCAGCTTAGTTCTCATCTGAGAAGAAAAAAAACTTCCAGAAACTAGAATACTATGCCAGTAAAGTATTCCAAGGTACTGAGGAGAAGTATCCTCTACTAGAAAAACTAACCCTAGCTCTTGTCACCTCTAGTCGGAAGCTCCGACCATACTTCTAGGGGCACACAATCAGGGTCTCGACTAAGTACCCCTTGCGCCAAATCCTCCAAAATCTAGAAATCTTGGGTCTGATGGCCAAGTGGTTTATAGATTTTGGATAATTTGACATACAATTTGTGCCCTCAACGGCCAAAAAAGCACAATATTTGGCCGACTTCATAGCAAAATTCACTGATGCTAGACAGACCACTCCTTTGGCTAAGAAGGCACCTATGGAAGATTTTGATCAAGCCATCAACAACACGACCAGACTCAAACCTGAATGGAGGCTATTCGTCAACGGATCCTCAAGCATGAACTGGTTGGGTTCCTATCTCATCCTTATTGGCCCAAACGGCTACAAGACCAACTGCACACTTTGATTTGATTTTAGGGCCTTTAATAATGAGGCCTAATATGAAGCATCGATAGCTGCTCTCAAGATTGCACAAGAGCTTAGAGTGGATTGCATCAGCATTTACAATGACTATATCCTCATGGTCTAGTAGGTAACCGATGGATTCTAAGCCAGGAACGAGTGCATGGTAGCCTATCTAAGTGAAATCAAGACCCTACTTCGACAGTTCAAGAGCTACTCATTCATTTGGAATCTGAGAACAGAGAATGCAAAGGCTGGCACACTTGTTTGGCTAGCCTTAGGCCTCAAAGACTACAACCTGATGTCGGTTTCAATCGAGAGGTTAGCCGAGCCGAGCATCAAGAAAGAATCATTGAGTGAAGCTGACGACCAAAAAGGAATTTGGATGGACACAAGTATCTAATACCTGACCACAGCTGAACGGTCCGGCGATCGAGAGGAAGCTCAACAAATTCGCAATAGCTTAGTTCGGTATTCAATGATCAAGGAAAGGCTTTACCAACATGGCTATGCCATGCCCAACTAGAGGTCCGTTGGACCACAAGAAGCTCTATACCTAATGGAAGAAACCCACAGTGGGCTGTGCGATAATCATGTGGGGGGCACTCTTTGTCTTTGAAGTGCTTTTACAAGGAATAATACTGGTCGACCATGGACCAAGAATGCAAGGAGTGTACCCATAAGTCCCTCAAGCACTAGCAGTTTGCTCAAGCAATCAGATGCCATGTCGAACCACTTCACTCCGTCACCGTGCACCAAGTGGGCCATCGATTTGATCAATCTTCTTCCCATAGCCCGATCACGATTCAAGTATTGTATAGTGGCCATCGACTATCTCATCAAGTGGGTGGAAGTTGAGCCCTACACTGACATGGCCAAGGCTAAGTGCACCAACTTCATTTAGAAGAACATAATCTATCGATACAGTGTACCATACATGATAGTGACTGACAACATAACAATTCGAAGCAGCAAGCCTTTATAAAATATACGAGCATCTTGGCATTAAGAAAGTGTCCTTCGTGCCAGGCTATCCTTAAAGCAATGGGTAAGTCGAGGACATCAACAAGACCATCAAAGATAACCTCAAGAAGAAGTTAGAAGGTCTCAAGGGCGCCTGAATCGAAGAGCTTCTAAAGGTGCTTTGCGTGTATCATACGAGTGTCTGGACGGCCACAGGAGAGTCTCCTTTCTCCCTAGTCTACAGAGCTGAGGGCATGATCCTGCTTAGGTCGGCTTGCCAAGCTATAGAGTGGAACACAATAATGAGCAATGAAATATCGAGCTCATAATGGCTGAGCTTGATCTATTTGAAGAGAAGAGGGATGCCGCTTTCATCCAAACTATAGCTCAAAAACAAGTTGTTGCTTGGTAATAAAACAAGCGTATGCAACCGACAAGCTTCAAAGTTTGGGACTTAGTCTTGAAGAAAGTTTATGTTTAACGGCCCAGGCTCAGATTCTTTGGACCAAAATGGGATGGCTTGTTTAGAGTGGTCAGTAATGTTTGACCAAGCACTTAAAAAATTGCTAACACCGAAGGAAATGTGCTCTCCCACACATGGAATGCCAAGCACTTGAAGAAATTCAATTGCTGATGAGAGCCAAATCACCTTTTTTGGCCTCTAGGACTATATTCTTTTTGTAATACTATAAAGATCTACCGACTAGGGCAGAATACAGATGTACAAAAGAAAACATCAATGAAAATGTGAATTTAAGAATTCTTGAGTAATACACAGGCCAAGACGATGACTTGATCGACCTCAGCCTACCTCTTCATAATTATAAACCTTGGAGAAGGCCAATTAACTCTTGACCCGGAGGGGGGGCAGCATTAGCTCCCTACTAGGGGGTTGGTCGATATAAATCCTAACATAAGTAGACTTGAAACACTAGTACACTAGTCTAATTACACCATAGACTACTTGACCAATAGTCATATCGAGTATTGGTAAAGACCCGTGGACAAAAATCCCAACCATAATTAGACTTTAAGAAATTCTAAAGGATTCAACAAGTCTGGGGGGTACAAGAGTATTATGGCATCGCCATAAATGTAAAACTGAGTAGGACACGCTTTCACCCGCAATCACAAAAAGAAAATTAACAAGATTAATAATCCGAGCAAACAAACTTGGAAAAATTGAAATTAGAATTATTGAAATTAGAATTTCATTAAAACAAAATCTCTAGGGGAGGTACAACGACCTGGCACCTCCCATGCCTAGGCTCAAGAAAAGAAAATGAAAGAAAAAGAGGATGAAAAATGGAACCTTACGTCAAGGTTGGGCATTGTCCTCGGCTCCTTTGGCATCCAAGTCGACGACCACCTGACGGGGATGCTATTCCTACCCGCCACCATCTTACTCAGTTGGTGCTAGAGTCTCCTCATTCCCTGCTTCTTCCTCCCTCACCTTAGGGGTCGATAATTAACGACTAATCCATAGCGGCGATGCTTCTCTAGTAGGTGCTCTTATTGATCCTTCATCCCGAGGTAATATTGATCGGTGAATTAATCGAATTGCTTGAAATCCTCAACCACTTGGGTCAGTCTGCCCACCAGCTCCTCCCAAAGGAACCTGTCATGTTCCTCCCTTACCGCTCGGGTTGCTTCTCATCCACCAAGGAGGTCTGCCCATCCTATTTAGCCACTTCCCAAGCCTTTCAGGCTTCTTCTTAAGCCTGTCCAACCTCCACTTTGGCCACTTCTAGATCAGCCTTGACTCAAGCCACTCGACAATGCTATCCTTAAGCTTCTTCTCTATTTCCTTCTTCTCCTTGATGGCTTTCTTGACCTTTTACCGTTCAATGTTGGCCTAATGCTTGGCCCTAAGATTTGCAAGCTTTAGGGTTGTGTGGCTAGCAAGACAAGGGAGTTAATGGAAGTAAAGATGCCATGTCAAAAGTGCTTAGAATCCCAAACCAAATTCACCTGGATGATCCGTTAAAAAGCATATCGTAACAGTCCTTGTAGGATTGATTCCAGATGGAGAAGAAGTAATCCTCCTCGAGTACGACCTCCTTGAGGCATTCAATTATGGAGGGACACATTGGGTAGTGCCTCCTTGGCTACTTGGTGGAGGGAGGAACCATCGCAAGAGGTGACAGAGTAGGCAGGGTTAAAGTGCCTCGGCTTGTCGAGGCCCCATGAGACGCTTGCACCAGCGGCAAAATAATCGGAGGAATGGGTGCTTGGGGCTGCCCGACCAACTCAGGCCTCCTTTTTTTGACCTAGCTATGCCTTTAGACTTGCTCTGGTGGCGGATCTCTTCCATTTTCCTTTACCCCTTTTGCCTAGAAAGATGTTGGGATGACATGTCTATCAAGTAAAAAAGAAAGCAACTTAAATGGAGGTCAAAAAAAGAAGACCTTCGATCCAGAGCTAGCTTGGCAAGTAGAGCAGTCTAATCACGTCCCTAAGGTCTTCATTAGCAATAGGTTGCCCCAAACTGAGGGAGCCACTAGAAGCAAAGTTGGAGGTGCTCAGCCTGGGGTCATCGGTGACATTGCGCCCTATTTTGTCACTTGCTCAGTTGGCTGAGCAAGTGGGACGTAATCTCAGTAGGGGTTGGTCAAATTGGACCCCCTAAACCTAACATAGTTGGCCAGATTGGTCTTGCTCAATAGGAATGTTTGCTGCCTGATAGCCTCTGGCTTGGTGTGCAAATCCCCTATTGACGTGAAGCGTGCACTCGGAGCCTATGGCCTCTTCGACTGTGTCCTTGCTTGAATTTTGTAGGCACTACTTGATTGGTGGGAACTAACATACGAGGTCTAGATAACCAATTTCCCCTGACATAAAATCACTTGAACTTCCATGGCTTTTTTGAGGCGGGGTTATCGAGTATAATATCTATCATGAAACCTAGCGAAATAGTACTACCAGATCTATCAAGAAAGTTTCTTCATCTTGAATAATTACTTAAAAGCCTGCTAAGACATCTTGGTCATGCGGTATTACTTCCACAAAATGTACATGCCGATTAGGGAATGGTAGCAGTTTAGGTTAAGTAGACCAAGGCACACATTCAAATCATTTAGTGCTCGACGAAGGAAAGGGTGGAGTAGGAGACGGAGTCCTACTTAGAAGTACTCCATGTACAATATGACATAACCATCAGGAGAATTTGCAGGAGTGTCTTCAGCTCTAGCCAAGACCAAGATGATGTCATCAGGAATTTCATACTCCTGATGAAGGGCTTCCAATGGAGTTAGCATCATCGCCGATATATATTCCGCTGTTGACCTCTGGCCAAGTTGGTGTACCAAGTAAACCACTACACCTTGGACTCTTGTCTCAACGACAGGCGACATTTCTTCCTCATCCTCGGCATTACCTCCCTAGACTAGTTGCCCTTCCTTGGCAATGGCCACATTGATGGCCATTTCTCCCATTGTAGGAGCCTCAATCGTGACACCACAGCTGGAAGAGCTTGGCCCACTCACAGAGCTGCGTAGCGGGCATGATCTTAGGTTTGGGACGTGCCTGTAGTAGCTGCTCCGATATAGGGGTCTTGTCCCATACATGGCCTAATAGGACCCCTGCCTTCAAGCATGTCTAGAAATTCTCTCTCAAGGACTGTTCCTTGCCCTGATCTAGGCCAACCGAGCTGCTCCTTCTGGTTCTATCATTGTCTCCATGCTTTCCACTTCCTTGAATCTACCTAGTTGGTCTCAGTACTCCTGTTCGACCAGGAAACATTTATTGACTTGTTTCAGGAATTACTCAAATTGCTCATGTTTTGTGTTCGGGAATTACCTGCTCGGGATTGATTGCTCAAGTCTAAGTAAAAAAAATTCCTCAGAATCACTAGTTTCCTGCTTGACAGCTAAACTTAGAAAGTCAGAACTTTGAATGCAATGTGCCCTAAAAAGACAAGAATCAACTTCTATTTATAGCCGAAGATTTGGTGTGGAAGATGAGGAGACGCAATCTTTGAGCCCATCAGGGAAACAACTAATCACAAGCTGACACGTGTCAGCCAGGCTTGACTAGTTGTCCTCTTAAATCCTGAGCTCTTGAAGATGAATCTAAAGGCCATCTTTAGCTGAGCACCCCCTTAAAGCATAGTGCACTAGGCCAAGCACCGACCAGTGTACTAGGGAGGCTACTGTTGGGGGTGTGCTTGGCGTGCTCTCTCGGAGACCTCCTCCTCAGTTGTCGAACCACCCTGATCGGCTAGAGCCTTTATAGGCAAATCCATAACTCCCATGTGATCGGCTTTTTCTCTCGAGGTGCTCTACAGGGCCCTAGCTGGCTGTGACACAAGACGTCGTTTCCTTGGGAAGAACACATGCTTGGGATGGTAGGATAAAGCCTGCACCTAAGCAGTTACTTGCTTCCAAAGATCAACACATGGCCTCATCTCCACCCTCGGATGGGAGATTGACCTTCTATTAGAATTGTGACACTTAACACCTATTACCAGATGCAACTTGATGGGACACCTGGGTCACGGGTCAAACCCACCTAACATTTGGCCCAAGTGGTAGCATATAAATTGAGTGCATTTAATGTACTTAAAGTAACATGTACCTTCCCACCTAACTTTGTTCACAAACTCGACCGAATAGGTACTGACTTAAGCGTCAGAGAGCCTTTGGCTAGCACTACATCGGTATCCAATTGATCTCTAAGGCATCCCTTTTCTTGTACAGGTCCACCTCAGGAAGTTGGGACAAGCAAAGAAAACCGTCTGACCACTATACACGGCCGTACTTGGTGTTGATCACAGCAAAAAGAAGCAAAGCATCAACTGTATTATAAGAATGATTAAGACTCCTCATATTAGGTGCATGCATAAACATAAAGAAAAGTAAGATCAATAAATAGAAACAGAAAAACAATAAGGTATACTTCCCCTTGTTCTCATAAGCGGTTACCAATATGAGTTATAGTTTTCCAAAAGAATGTTACCCATGAGATATTGTTATATATTTATGAATAGGCAGATCTATGCTATTGATGTTCAGAGCACCATGTATTGAACCTATAAAGCTTGAGAAGTAACAAACCATTGAGAATGCAATAATGTACTAGGATACAACCATATAAGGCACCATATTGTACTTCAGCTGTCAGACTTGTAGAAAAAAAATGATTTTGACAAGATGATCTAATAATATTTCAAAACATAACCCCACCGAAGAAGTTTTCTAATGTCATACCACATTAGATAAAGTATTTTATAAGGTGTTTGGAAGAATAGTTCAAACCAATGTTTTGAAATATAAATAATATAAAGCTCTTATTTACTACAGTAAAAAATTATAGTGTAAAACTCTTATATGTTATAATTTTTAAATTTAAACTGATGGTTTAAACTACTCTCTTAAGTATCCTATAATGATATAACATTTTAATTAACATAACATTTCACTTGACCTAGTATTATATGATTAGATGAGACATAAAAGGAAATATTAACACCAGGATACATAACTCAAATTCTCTTATATTATTGCGGTAACAATATGTTACATATAAGAAGTTACCTTAAAAGTACTTGCAAGCGTTGTTTCAATGAAAATTGACAATTGTTCAACCCCCAAAGCACAAAAGCTTGATTACGAAAGCCTTACGTTAAGTCTACAATGACGGGACGTGAGGTTGGCAAGGGACTATATATGCAAATAGCAAAAACGCTCGTAAGAAACCTAGTTGTCAAAGAAAACAAAGTGGTAGTAGTTTACATCTACGGGAAACAACCCAACTAATTTAATAAAAACCAACTTTCTGGAAATAAATAATTGTCCAAGAGGGCAAAGTTTTCTTTTCCTTTGGTTCTTTGTTGTAGGCCTGGAGAGTTAAGGTGTGTCTTACTGCTGTAGGGCACTTCTCCTCATATGATCGCCGCGTAATCGCAATAATACCGCACTATTTTCTCATTCTGGGAAGTCAATGTTTGTGTCATTGTTATGATGCTAATGGGCATTTCTCACTTCTGTTGGGAGCCAGGCATTTTGTCAAACACTTTGCTAGGCAGTTGGGATTTTTGGTTTTGCTATAGTATATATGGGAAATGATTTATTATTGGAATGGACCGCTAGTTCAACAATCCTTAAAATTTATTAAAGATATATGGAGAGAGCGAAAGAGATAGAGAGAGAGAAAGAGCTTCGGCCTCTTTTTCACACTAGGTTAGGGTTTTGGTGGACTTTACGTCTTATTTATACTCTAATTACCCATTCGTTTGTATCATAATTTTATAATTAATTGTAATATAAAATTCATTTTATGGATATTATTTACAAATTCTTAAGTATTTAAACTTATAAAATCTGTATTAACAATATCCACCATTACATCACATTCGTAGTGAAATTTCCAAGTAATATTGCTTATTTACACATTATTACAATTTTACGAAAATCACAATTTTTAAGGGTAAATTCATTAATTAAACCCAATTAAATATTAGATTTTATTAATGAATTTCTCTGGTCATTACAGTGAGAAACTTCTCCAGGTTTGCTCAGATCTTACGCTTTAGCTGAGACTCGAGCATGACCGTTCAGTCGGGGTGTTTGAGGTCCATGTGGTATGGCACCAAGTCTTCTATATGTGTAGCCTACACTTCCTCCTCAGGTAGCCACAGGTCCAGGTCGGACCTTTTTTTTAGGCCCTGCTCTATAGGGAACTCTATCTTGTCAACCTTGAAATTGGCCGAGACTCTTAGCTACCAAGCTAGCTTCCTTTGCATCTCAAAATAGCATTCTCGAGACTCCTTCTATCTCAACCATTTCACACCAACCACCTTCTCGATTGTAAATTTCATAGCTAAGTGATAGGTCGAGACTATAGCCTTAAGAGCATTAAGGGTCGACTGCCCATGATAATTCTGTGTTGGGATGGCTTATCAAGAACGATAAATTCCACAAGGCATGTCACTTAAACACTGCCTTTGCCAGACATAATCGGGAGGCAGATCATGCCCATAGCCTGGACACACTTGCCCGAGAAGCCATAAAAAGGAATTTGGACCGGGATTAGTACGGAGTTGCTGATTTTTAGCTTGGTGAATGCTTGCTTGAATAGGATATTATCCGAGTTGCTATTGTCATTAGCACACGTCATACTATGTTATTGGCAATTTACAACTCATATACCGAAGTGTCAATGTTCGGATGGATAAGCCTATTTGCCTCCTCCTCCGTGAAGGTTATTATAACATCCTCTTGTCAGCAAGTTTTATTGATGTGCTCAGATGTATTCATAAGGTTATATTATGCAACTAGTTTGGCTTCCCAAGCATAATCCTCGGAATCACACGCGGTGTCCTCGATAACTGGCCAGTAGAAAATCGTATGTACAATGTTCGATAGTTATAGGGTGTTTCCACTGTCTCTGTTCTATGCTCTAGGTTGAACTTCTTGGGTCAGCTAGTCATTCCACTTAGCATTGGTGTCAAGGGTCAGGACTTGCTCAACAAATTCTCGGAGGTGCCTGTCTCAAATGAACTTCTCGATCTGGTCTTTTAGTTGAACACAATCTTGGGCGTTATGTTCGACGTCTCTATGGAAGTTATAGTATATGTGCTAATCTTGTTTTGCTTCGTTTCCCTTCAACGGAGGGGGATTTACCAATAGGTTCTGGTTGTTGACCTAGTTGAGCACCTCATCGATGGTGGCCACTAGGGGTGTGTTGCTCTAGAACTTCCTAGTCTGGACTTTAGGCTTTTTGTTCTAGTTAGGCTCTTGCTCAGGTGGATCCTTCTGCTTCTTGCCTTTCTTGCTGCTGCTACCTTCTCCGCCTCAATGGATTTTTATGTAGTCAACCTCGTCGGCATTACTCTAGGTATAGGTGAGCATTTAGGAAAAAGTGCCAAGCTACTTAAGGGACAGTAACCAGATTAAGCCCTTATCTCTTAACCCAACAAAGAAGGCATGCTTCAAGGTCTTGTCTTCTAGATGCCTCATCTTCAACGCTGCTCGGGTGAAGCAGTTAATGTAATCTCGCACGTCCTTGTCTCCCTGCTTGACAATATAGAGATGGGTAACTTCTTTCCTTCTAGTTCAAGATGTGGCGAAGGCTACTGAGAAGGCATCGAACAGCTACCAGAATGAAAACATGGTGCTTGGCTCTATGCGGTGGAACCACTATCAAGCCAAGTTGGTCAAAGTGAGTGAGAATGCCTTGCACATGGCAGCGTCACTGGCATTTTGGAGCATCATGTGGCCCCTATATAGTTAAAAGTGCTCGTTTGTATTGGTTTTTCCATCATAGGCTTTGATCTACGGCACCTTAAACTTGTACGACATAGGAGCTCGTAAGAAAACATCGATGAAAGGCAGGTTAGGCATGCCAACCTTATCTAGACCATAGCGGCAGTTTTAGATTTGGTGAATTTGTTGCTGTATGTCTCGCAATTGATGACTGTTGGTACTTCGGGCAATTCCACCTTGTATGGGGCTCCGCCTTCTACCCTATCGTCTTTGGCCTCCAGTTAGTCTTGGGCAAGGCGAGCCCCCCCAATCCCTAGCCTATCGAAAACTGAAGCTCGAAGCCTTAAGAAGAGCAGTCGCAGCCATCCCAAGGACTACGCTGACCTTCTCTAACTAGCCTGTTATTCTTGGATACGCCTTCCGAGGCTTGCCATCTAGTATATTGGGAGTCTCCTTCGTTTTAAGAATTGCCCTCGACCCTGCTCAATTATCTACCCAATCTTCCTGGGTGGGACGAAGGAGAACAGGGTTGGCTATTGTGCTTGTTGATGTTGCTGTTGCGCCATTTGTTGTGTAAGTAGGTGAACTATGGTTATCAATTCACGGATCGAGTCCTCTATGGCCTGATCTACCCTGGCTTCATTACCATGGCTACCTGATCTGGACATTGTTGCTCAGGGCCATCTGTAAGGTCTGTTCTAGCTTCAAATTTAAGCATTCCCCGACCCCTTTTATCGGGGACCCTTATCTCATGTATTTTCTCTTTTAGCGATGTAAAATATGGCTGTTGATGGATATGGGTGTTAAGAGTAATGACGTTGGAAAGGCACTAGACCCACTTTCTAGTGCCAAATGTTGATGTTTTACTTCGCTTTGTTGGTGATCAAAACCACGTGTGGTTACACACGGTAGTCGGGTTGTCTTCCCTGCTCATTTTGGCTTCCTGAGATGGACCTACACAAGAAGAGGGATGCCTCGAAGATTAAGGGGACACCGTTGTGGTGCCGCCCATAGGCTCTCCAATGCTCAAGTCAGGTACTGTTTAGCCGAGTTCAAAAGCAAAGTTAGGTGGGAAGGTACAGTTACCTTTAAGTGCAGTCAATGCACTTAATTTATAGGCTACCACTTGAGCCGGGTGTTAAGTGGGTTTGACCTGTGACCTAGGTGTCCCATCAAGTTGTGTCAAGCAGTAGGTGATAAGTGTCACAATCCTCACAAAAGGTCAATCTCCCATTCAAGGGTGAAGATGAGGCCATATGTTGAACTTTGGAAGCGAGTAGTTGCTTGAGTATAGGTTTTATACAACCGTCCCGAGTCACATGTTCTTAAGGAGACGATGTCTTGTGTCGCCGCCAGCAAGGGCCCCATGGAGCACCTCGAGAGAAAAAAGCCGATCACATAGGCGTTGCGGATTTGTCTGTAAAGGCTTCTGGCCGAGAAGGCTGGCCAAACAACCGAGAAAGGGTTCTTTGGGAAAGCACACCGAGTACACTTCCAACAATATCTGTTTCATGACACAAGTCTCTTATAACGCCACAAACGAGTCATATATGCTTTTTGATCAAGGGTTGCAACATTCCAAATCACGTCTAGCATGAAATCAGTTGGAATAAAGGTGGAAAATAAGGTTGAATAATGAACATTGAACATGGGTACTCTTTTTACCAGAATCTGGAATTTTTTCTTTGGAAGCATCTTGGAAAGGCAAATTGTGTAATAATAAATCAAAATGAGTATATTTTGATCACGATATATATATATATATATATATATATATGATTACGATTCACTTGTACATATGACACTTATTTCCCAATTATTCTTTTTTTGGTTTTATGTTCTTTGTACCGCGTATGAGTCTAATCATTTAGGGTGGAAGGAAAAGAAGACGAAGGGAAAAAAAAAAAAAAATTTTTGAGGGATTGAGAATGTAGCATCAATAAATATCCAACAGCTGCACCATCGGACGGGACAATGGAAGACATTTGAAATTCAAAAAATCCATCGAAAACTCCCACGTAGAAAAAGGAAAAAAAAACAGCTTTGTGAAAAATTTAGTTTAGGCAGTAAGAATTTCATTTCCTCTGTTATATTATATTATTAAGAAAACATTTAGAAAGAATACTATATCATAACATTTTTAAATATTATTATTAAAATTTTGTCAGTACATCTATAAAATTAATTATATGCGCACCAAAATTAATCATTACATCTATAAAATTAAATATATATTCATATATATTATAGAAAGAAATCTGACCAAAAGACGCTTTGGAAAGCCAATTTATTATCTCCTTATAATTGATTAATCTCATCACAGCTACTAGCTATTACGTGCTTTGTTTTAGTGGCTTTCTAATGAGACAAGAAAAACGAATGGAACGAAACAAAAAATAAGGAAAGAAAGAAAAGACAAAGACCTAATTGCACTGTTAATAATAATTAACCGTTTAATATAATATTATAGTACCAATAATTATATGTTTACCGAGAGACATATGGACATTTATGCACAATCTCAATTAAAAAAAGAGAGACATAAAAAGGGTATTGGAAACTTTTTTAATATCTTTAAATGTAAAGATGTAAAATGGTAATAAGTCCAATTTAGTTGGTATAATTAAAAGACGCAAATTAAGTAATTGTAGGCATAATTTAAATACAATTTCATATTTTTATAATACAATGAAGAGTTTAAATCGTCACATAAGTTAAGAAAAACGAAAACAAAAAAGACAAAAAAATCAAAGATACTAATTAATGTCATTTTTTTTTATCAGCTCCTTGAAAAGGTAGAGTGTGCGTGCGTGCTTGTGTGTGTAAGAAGCCATTGGCTTAACTCAAAAAAACAAAACAAGTTGTCGAGCAAAGTTCATGTAACGGAATGGAAAGGATGACAAAGGAGGGAGGTACTTCTAACCTTAGACAAAAGGGGCAAGTCGAGCTTTAGTTCTATCTAGACAATTTCTTTAGAAACCTTGATGAGTTGGGACATGACTCTAAGCTAACAATTATAGACTGGCCCACACACACTTTGGAAAATCGAAATTTACCAATTAGCTTGCCTACAAAACCAGAAAAAGAGAAATTCTAAGCATCCCGATAGGGTTCTCGCTATCCACTTGGCGGCATTTGGAGAACTACTGCATTAATGGTGTGGGGCCCAAAAACTGTAAAAGTAAATGTTGGCCCACGTTTTTTCTTCAATGTCAAAACTAAAACAAAAAAATAGTAATAAAAAAAAGTAAAAACAAGGTGAGGAGGGAAGTCTCAACAGACTCTTTTGAAATCCTTTTTTTCTCACTTTGTGAAAAATTAAGAATTAGATACAAGTTTAAGGTTTTAAACTCTAATGATTTAGTTTTCTAGTAGCAAAAAACATATTTTCATATTATCAATATGTTGTGCTTTTTTTTAAGGACAACAATTAGATATCTCTCTCATTCATAAATCATAAAAAAAATCATACCTCAGCAAAAGCATTCATTAAGGACCAAAGATGGTCAAACACTCTAAAAAGCTAGAGATGCTTGAGGGTACCATCCTTGTCAAATATCACAACTTATAAAAGATGAGACTCGCTTTCTATTTGTATGTTGTGTTGAACACCACTAATGTTATATAGTACTATTCAAGGCATAAATTACTCAAAAAAAAAAAAAACCAAAACCAAAAAACAACAAAAACGAAATGGTTAAACTAAATATTTATACCTGAATCACTTTAGCGATAAGTGGAAAATTTGAAGATGTCAAATTTTTTATTTCATATTTTACTCTCACTTTAACTAAAACATAAAAAAAAAAAAAAGTAGTAGTTTTCAAAAAATAAAAAAGAAGTGAAAAGACCATTTAATATTAGCATAGAAGCTACCAGTGTCTTCAAATTAAATAGGGTTAATTACATAATTATACCTACTAGTTTTAACTATTTTTCAATTTGTTCTTTTGCTTTTAAAACCTACAAAGATATCTTTGAAATTTTAAAAACTTACAAATTTTATCCCAATGAATAGAAAAAATTGAGCAAAATAATATGACTACCCTTAAATAGTTATGATAAATATTTTAGATATTAAAAACATTAAAAATTTCAAAATAAGACATCAAATTTCAAAAAAAAAAATCTTTAGTTTTATGACATTTAAAATTTTAAAATATATATTTTAAAATTTTTTCCAAAAATAAACATATTTCATAAATAAATTAGGTTTAGTTTGGGGTATTTTTATTTTATGTTTAGGTTTTTTAAGTCAGAAAAATTTATAAAGGATAAAATTAAAACAAGTTTTTTAAATTTAAAAAATATCTGTCTGGTTTCTAAAAATAGAAAAATAAATTAAAAAATATTAACAATTAAAAGATACACTTATATAATTAACCCAAATTAAATATAATGCCACTTTTTTTCTTTAAAAAAAGAACTTGCATTTAAAGTTGAAAAGGTCTAAAATGGAGGGCATGTGCGATGCTAATTACCATATGCCAATTACCGCTCCCAAACCAAATGGCATGTTCTTGGGGCCCACGCTATTAATTCTGCAGTCCTCCAACGCTGCCACGAAGGGTGAGAACCCCATTAGGTTCTTTAGGATTACTCCTAGAAAAAACAAACAATGTAGAACAAATTACTTGCTAAAACAAAACAAAAAACAAATGATAAAGAGCAAAAACCCCACATGAAACCCAATGTTCCCAACCTCCAACATGCTATACCTTTATCCAAATTTACTCCATCCCCTCACTTTGTCTTGCAAATCTAGTCCAACATTGCACTAGCTGGTCCTGGATTTTATTATTATATATATTTTTAAAATAATTTATATCTTCTGTATGGTGAGCTCAAGAATTATAACTCATTATACATCAAGCACAACAATTGTCTCACTCTATTAGATGATACATAATATGAATGGTGGGTATGGTGCCAATAGTCGTGGGTATGATTAATTGACCATACAAAGTCATCTCAGCGTTAAGATCATCCTACCATTATCTCTTTACGCATGATATCAAGATGTAGTTAAAATGGTGTTTTGATTTATTAGAGGCTTAAATATGAGGACTTATGGTAATACGTTTAAATGATATGAAAATATAATAATATTGAAAAAATGTAATCATGGTAGGGTTATTTTTATTGTAAAAATGTAATCATAGTAGAGTTATTTTTTTTTTACTTTATTATAAAGTCCGTTAATTTGTAAATTGTTCTAAAGAAGACGGCTTAAGAAAATGATTGGTATGCTTTGTTGTGTAAATTGTGAATAAATTTTAGGAATTTATTGAGCTATGGAGTACATAGGAAAACCCACTTTGAAAGAATGAGAGAAATGCCATATTTTTGAATTTTTTTTAAATAAATATGAGGTTTTAAAATATTTATAATAAATAATAGTAAAAAGAAAATTTATTGGTACCATGGGTAAAAAAAATTTTAATCAATAAACTACCTGTTATTTACTTCAATAAATTTTGAAAAAGTGACACTTAATACATTTTCAAAATTTTTAGGGGCCTTTTTCAAAAATTAAAATGCATCAACCATATCTTTAAATTTTATTAAAAATCAACTAAAAAATTTACAATAATTCAATTAGATTCATTTAAAACACATAAATAATTTTGAAATGAAAAAGCTATTGTAAAGATTAAATAATGGTAATAAATTCTTAAGAAATTAGCATAGAAAAAGATATAACCTGGGGGAAAAAAAAAAAAAACTACGCCCAAGCAATTTAAAACTTCCGCAAACTCAATGATTCAAAGACATTTGCCTCGTTCTTTTACTATGGAAAACTCTGAAAAAGATTGATGACAAGCAGAGAGCATGTGAAGTAAATTTTTTTTTTTTCTACATTTTACAAAGTGTGAAAAAGAAATATATAAATTCGGAGATTACATTTAAATTAAAATAATGACACAATCACAATAAAACACTGCTAATGTTCTTATACAAACACAACTATTAATTAAGATTGGATCCGCCAGTATATTGTTTGATGACACTCAAAAGAATAAGCAAATTATGTAATATGTCACCTTTAAAACTCATTTAATTTTTATGCCATAAATTGTAAAAGTTAAAAAAAGTAAATGCCACAAAGATCCCCTTTAAATTTTAACTCTCTTTCATCCTCTCTTTCCTCTCGCTCTCTTTTTTCCTACTCTTTCTCCCTGCTCTTTTTCTCCCTCTCCCTTTCCCTTGTATCCCTTCTATTGTCAAAATCACAAATCCAGTAACCATGGATCTTCGAGACAACAACTCAACGGTGGCGATGAAGTCGATTGCGATGGAGATGATGGATTCAGGCAATCTGGACCACGAATCTCAAGCGATGCATGAAGCAGCGATGAGGACAGGGGAAAAAACGACCTCTGAGCTAGCACAAGGCAAAGGAGAGAGAGAATGACACATCCATCTCCAGTGAATCACGATAGGAAGAAGCTCAACCAATCAACGATCCTATCAACCAATATCAGATCCATGAAATCGCCTCTGACTTGGTCTTCTCCAAGATTGCTTGCATTATCCACAAAATCATCATTAACAGAGGTGCCAAAGCCCTAGCCTTAGCAGCAAGAAGCTCCGAAGTCAAAGCAACGTTGATGCTTAGATCAGGAGAGCCTTAACCTTGCCGATGGGAAGCTTCGGAGTAAGAGCCCCTCCTTGTGCAAGATTAGCCAAGATCTGGCTTGTTTGATTTAGTGCCTACCCTCACAGTCGAGATCCACCCAGATTAAAGAAGAAAGAAGAAGATGTCGCCGATCTTCTGAGACACTGCCAATTTAGCCTTTTTTTTTGTTATTTTTGCTGTTGTTATTTTCAATTTTTTTCTCTATTTTTTTTTTTTTTTTGGCCACCATTGCCGGAGACGAGCTAGCGATGGTGAGGGGAAAGAGAAAGAGAGAGGGATAGAGAGAGGTAAGAGAAAAAGAGAGAAAAAATGTTTTGGAAGGACACCGAAAAATGTTTAGAAAGGACACACAAGACATGTATCAAAGAATACAAAATCTTCAAAAGACACCTAAAAATGTGTAGAGGACACCAGAAAATGTCCTTGAGCGCATATATCTAAGCCTATGATATAAGAATTTTTAATATTTTGTAACATAAATAAAAATTAAATTTAAAAACTGGCATTTATGTGAATTACTTTAAAGGAAAAGATGTACTCGTAAGGCCTAACAATAGAGAAGTACCTCAACACTCCAAGATATAGCACACATGCAGCTCTTTTCAACAAAATCTCTATAATCGATTGAATATTTTGATTGATCAAAAGCTAAAACTTTGTGGTACAAAGGCCACCATCAATTTTGCATAAAAACAAACTATCACAAAACCATCTTTATCATTTCATTAGAATAATAAAACAAAATAGCATACCAAAAAAACAAAAAAAAAAAAAAAAAAGCAAACACGAAGGGGACCATTGTTGCCACAATTGACGAGTTGCCTTCGACTAGTGACCAGCACCACGGCATGAAAAACCCTATCACAACCACCACCTTTGGGCCACACCGTAATAGTGAACAACATTGTATCAAAACCGTTGATGTACTGTTATGCCTCTAAAATTGGGATTAGTGATGTGATGGTTTAATTAAATTAATTAATAAAAATTAAATTTAGAAACATGATTATTTATCTTTTATTTTTTAAAAAAATTCAAGGAAAAATTTAAAGTTAAATAATAAGTAGATAAATGAAACAAATTTCAAGAGAAATTCATAAATAAAACATAGCAAATCATGTTATCGAAAATTATCAAGTAAAACTAACAAACATCAAACCATTGTTCAATGGGAATAAAATAAAGTGCATGAGAATAATTAAATTATTACATGCCTTAAACAGGAAAAAAAATAAATCACAATAAAGATAAACCAGTCATTAACTCTACAGGCTGCACTAAACAATGCTCTACTCCACAATACTCGGAACCTCCTCAAGGGGGATTTAAGAAAGAACAAGAAAAACATGAAATGTGAGTAAGAGGCTCAGTAGGATTATATTTAAAAATACAACAATAACCATTCAATAAAACATATTGAATTCAAAACAATGCATAACTTGAAATCGAGCTTACCGAATAAACACATAATTTATCACAAATCATAATAAAACAAATACTTACTTTAGAGCACATGTATTACACCACTGAAGTGGCCTATACAGGTTTTTAAAACCTACCTCCTAGGATGGTCTCTGTTCAACATGAACTCTGAAGCCTCTATAAATAAAATGCAACTATCCAATGGACATATCAACAGTGTTTGAAATCTCATTCAAAACAAAATAGCTCAGTAAATGCAAGAACCAAGGTTTATTTTATCTTCTGCAACTCAGTTGAAAAACTCATTTTCAAATATTAAATATTTACTAATATAAAAATACAATTCTTAAAAACAATTTGAGAATAATTTTAGTCAAATACTTAGAAAAACATGGCCGACAAGAAAGGAGGAAGAAACACTACCTCGATATATGCGATTGATACCATTAATTCCAAAGTAGATTTTTAATCCAACATATGTTCCACTCCATTCTACAACCCTAGACACCATTCTAAAATTAGATACTAATCTAATTTAGAATAAAAACACTTTTCAGACATTAGTTATGTTGTTGAGTTACTTAGTGTGCCATTTTTTTTTTTTTTTGTAATTAAATGCAAAACGTGAAATGATTTATGACATTCCATGATGTAGATTAAAAACAGTTTTTGAGCAATATTTTGGTCTTTAAATAGTTTAAAATAGCTTTAAAAATAGCACATTTTGAAAAAAGGACAAAATCACACAAAAATGTCAAAAGTGCACAAATTTTCAAAAATCGGTCTATAGGATCGGTTGCCGCCCAACTGCCGGCAAGCACTAGACCCAAATTGGCCTACTCGCCAATCAGAAACTAAAAATTTCTAGTTTTTTTTCTCCCAAGTGTAAATCAAGTTCAACTTGATTCTAACCTATTTTAGTAGTCTCAAAATACAAAAAACATTCAAAAATTATACAATCATACTCTGAATATTATAGAATCATTTTCCCAAAAATTTTAAGTACTAAAGGGACAATTCAAGGTTCAAATCAAAACTTTGAAAAACCCCAAACTAAGAACATGTTCAATCCGAATCTAAGCCTTGATTTACATAATATAAGCTTACATTATATGGATTTAATCATGCATAGAACAGATAAACAAGTCTTACTTCACCGATCCAATGTAAACTCACATAATTTGATATATGTATAGATATTTATATACACACACATTTATCTTTAGAAAACTGAACATAAATGTCTATATCTTCAACAATTTCCAGCTTTAATAATGAAATAAAAATCTACATCTTTTCCTACTTAAAAAATGTTTCTTTGTATTAAAAAAGTTCACTTGTTTTTCTTTAAGAAAAATTGAAGGGTGTTATTTAAAGCGCATTTAACCATTTTTTTTTTTTTTTTAGAAAAGTGCAGTTTGATGTCAAAAACTAGGGCTTGTTTGATATTATTATTATTATTTTTTTTTAGGTGTGGGAGGAGGGGAGGAGGAGGGGGTTAATTTTTCTTAGAGAAGGAGGATTTATTAGTTTTAATGAAAAAAAAATCTTTAAAATTTAATTCAATAATGCCTAAAATTTAGGCTAGTATTATTTACGCAATTGCTTATGTTCCCTAAGGGTTCAACATGTAGATTGGTCTCGACGTCCTCGATCAGTTTCTACCCTAAACCCTAAACCCTAAGAAATGGAAACCTTATGAAAAGTTTAGAATTTGACCAAGGAGATTTTGTAAGTTTTGTCCTTGCAAAGAACTGAATGTTTTGATATAAAGTGGTCACTTTTGGTTCAGGGGGCAAAAATGTACATATTTTTATGTTTCGAGCCAAAACCGTAAAATTGTATGAAAACTAGGTTTTTACTGCGAACGTTGGTTTCCTACACTGCAGTAGGCAATAAGTATCATAGATGCTAGGCAACACGGTGCTTTGAATGGTGCTTGTTACGAAAATAATACGATAGAAACAAAGAATAAAAACATACAGAGATTTGCGTGGAAACCCAAAACATGACAAAAAAAAAAAAAAACCACGGGTAAAGGAGAAAAAAATCACTAAACTCGAAAAGATTACAAGATAAAGGAGATTAGACAGGATAAAACTCAATAATACTAAACCCTAATGCAATACGTCATATATAAGGCAAAAACAAAACCCTATGGGTTTAAAAACATAAACTAAATGACCCAAAATACAAATGTTTGTACCACAAATCTCATGAAAAATCTCACATTTGTTTTCTTACCATAATTGTCTCACCGCGAGTTTTTCAGGTTGCGTCAAACTGAATTCGAGTCATCATACTCTAACAGTGATAATGCAGAAAAGGAACAACAACGAAAGAAAATTTGTAAGACTGTTCCTCCAATCTTTACTAGCTCTGTCTTAATATACTTATGAGCTGTGTTGTTATGCTCATAGTCGCAACTGAGGGGTCACACGTTAGGGCTGTGTATTTGAGAGAATTAGCTATATTCTAAGAGTAATCTTTCAGCATACTTATGTGAGTTTCATAAGAAAACTAAACAATTTAGTACCGTCTTTGTAATTATGCACAGGTGATTTTCTTTTTATTTTGTGTGCGTTTCCCCTTATTCTGCTTCACATTTGATTATAAAATCCAATCTATTTGTCTCTAATTTCCAACACAAAATCTTCTTATAGCAAAAACTCTAACAATCCGAAGATTTGGTTTAGTGGCTTCGACAGAATCTGGACTTCTGTAGTCTTTGCCAGATCAACCTGGCCCTAAAGTCGATTATTCAATAATCGATTTAAATGCAATTTAATCAAAATTCAAACGTGTGTTCATCTTAGAGGTAGGTAGCCGTTGACACCTTTAATAAAGCTGTCCCAATTTAAATGTCCAGCAAACAGAAGTACAAATATGTCCCCATCTTCTGGATTCAAATATAGAGCTCTCCAAATTCAAGTGGAGATTTAAGTGAAATCCGTCAAGATCTGGTAACAAGGATATATATAAAGAAGATTCTAAAGAGAGAAAAAGTCAAGACGTGTGGATGATTTTGCTATTATTTTTGGGGGTGGAAAATTGTTTGTTCACACGATTCAATATCACATGGAAAGCGTCAGAACCACATCATAGATTAAAAATATGAATACTAAATGCCATCTACAAATAAATAGAGATATCAATTATCTCTGACCGTACAATAAGCATGAAGGCACAACATGAAAAATTTTAGGCATGGCATGACACGGCATAATATTATATTGGGCCGTGCTAAATGTGACACGAGATGGAAAGCCATGCCGGGCTCATAGTTTTAAGCATGTGGCGGGCATGAAACAACACGACAAAAAGCACAAAGATAGCACCGCACAATAGACTTTGTCACAATAAATATAATTTTTATTTTTTATTATGTAGTTGTAATAGTAATGTTATATATTTCTGTATTTAAAAAATTACAATCTCTATAAATATAGGCCCCATTTGGTTTTGTTAGAATTTTTAGAAATATTTTCGTATGTTTTTCGAGGCAAAAATTTTAAAAACACTCTTAGCATAATTTTTAAAAAAATTTTATTTTTCAAAACAAAAATATTTTTACCTATTTTAAAAATAATACCAAACGACCTCATAATCACTTAATTTCACCTTAATTTTTTTTAGTTGAGTATTGAATTTTAAGTGCAGTCAAGTTCTTTTGTTTGGTGATAAAATATAAAGTTTATTTTTATTTCTCTAATGAATTTATTGTTTATTTGTATGATATTTTTACTTAAAAAGTGTTAAAAATAATTTTTTACCATGCACAAAATTTGAAATAGACTAAATTAATAGGCCAGTTTAATGGTCTGATATGCCATGCACGATAAAAGCACGAGCATAAGCACAAGATGTGCTTAGGCTGTTGGGTCGGACCAGGCCTATATTATTTAATTTTAGCTAGCACAAGCATGATATGAAATTTCGATGGGCCAAGTTGGATACAGCACTAGACATATTTAGACCCAACCAATTATGGTCGGGCTAGCACAGCATAACACGATTCACAACTCTACAAATAAATAACTTTTCATTTCTCTTCTTTTATGTCATCTATGTATGGGAGCATTTGGGAAAATTCAAAACTATTGACACACAGTATTATACTGTAATGTATTATATTATATTGTATTGTATTTTATTGTATATAAAAATACAATACAATATAATACAATATAATATGATGTCCAAACAAGCTATTAAGATAAAAAAAAAAAAAAAAAAAAAAAAAGGACTTTTTTTGGACCTTGCTGAATTTAACTCTGAATAATATGGTGATTAAATTACTGTTTTGTCCAGCTTTTTACTATTAATAAGTTACTCATTTTACTTTTATGAAACTATGTTCTTGATGACGTGTGTCGTTTTCTTTCATTAGAAGATTTAAATCGCAACAGGTTTTGGCTTTGTATATTTGCCTAGTCATTCAAAACATAAAGACCATACTTTAACGTCCTCCACTTTTCTCCCGGTTCCTTTTTTTCGTGAACCTGGAAAATAAAGACTTTTTGTCTATATTTTATTCCTTTAAAAAAATTAATTTCCATTGAGGAGACTAATATATATATATATATATATATATATATATATGCACACACATTTCAAAGAAAGAGTAATATGTATATGGATAGGTACTTTTACCTTATTGGTAAGTATTTTATCTATTTGATTAACTTTTTAATAGTATAATCTATAACTGAAATAATTAACTTTTTAACAATATGATCTATAACTAAAAATAGTGTTATATAGTGCATTATAAATGTTTACCTGGACACTCACATATCAAACTATAACAGCATCTATAATGTATAAAGTTTTCAATATTTCTCCATCAAACTAGTCTTTCTTTTATTGTTTTGAAAAGTCTATATCAATTATAGGACCAATTTTTCACTATTCCTTGGTGGCTCTCAATTTTCCAAAGAAATATGACTTGTTGGATAATTATCAATAGATAGATGCTAAAAGTAAAAAATATTTCAATTATAAGGGTATTTGGCACTATTAAAAATATTTCAATTATTAAGGTATTTAGCACTGGTACCCTTAACTTGTCACAAATTTATAATTTGTCCTTTAAACTTTTAATTTTCACAAGTTGCACCGTTAACATACATTTATAACAAATCACTACTATTAATAACAATTTTAATTTTTTTGAATAAAATTGACATGTGATTTTTGCATGGGTTGTTAGTTAGGAGCTTAAAAGGGTTCTTTGTATAAATGTCAACGTAAATTTATATTTAAAACAAGGTTAAATTCAAAATTTTCTATTTAGGTTAATATACATATATATATATATATATATATAAGGACCATCCATTTCATTAATCAACTACTTATATGCAAATTACATGTCAATTTTAATCAAAAAATTAAATTGCTATCAATCGAGGTAATTTGTTATAAATTTATAAGTTCAAAATACAACCTATCAAAATTAAAAGTTCTAGAGATAAATTGCAAATGTATGAAGAGTTTGAGGGAGTGGGGACGAGGGGAGAGGAAAGCAGTTCAAACACCCCAATTAGTAATAAGGGTTAATTGTATTGATGCACTCTAAACTTCCAATGTTTGGTCAGTTGAACCTTGGATCTACCAAAAAAAAAAAAAAACCCATATTCAATGGTTGAAAACAAAACTCTAGCTATCGATGATGGTCCTCATGGTAAAAGGACCCTAATTACATATAGTGGATAATTTTAAAAATTGCCTTCATAAACTAGTGGCTAACAACAAATTTTACATCAGCTTAGGGTCTTTAAACATATATATGCTTTAGCGGGTCTTTCTATGGTACAGATCTCCACAGATATCCAGGGTTCTGTTCCTTATCATTAAACCTAGTGAAAAACCTTTTTTTTCAACAAATTTAACAAGACATATACGTATGAATAACCTACTTTTTTCAGTTCTCCCCACGCTTTAAAAACTCAAACGTAGCCTTGACATGTTTTGATCAACTATATATATGATGATTTTGACATGTATGTTTCACCAATCGACAGCAATAATATATTACTGTTAACAATTTTCCATTTTTTAACAACATATTGACATAGCCTTGCGTTTTTCCCTCAAAAAATAATTTTTTGTATGCTATCATAAAACTCAAGTGAATTGAATGTAATATGATAAGACATTATATTTTATAGGTAAATAACTCAGTTGATTTTCAACGTTTTTAAAAATATGCAATCTGGTCCTCAATTTTTTTATTTAATTGAGTCTATGTGGATGGATTTTCCTACAGATATTTCTGAATCAAGCAATCAGAGACTTGGGCCCTCAAATCACCGTTAAATTGACCTGTCAACTCGGATACGCATGCGAAATTAGAATTAAACGAAGGAAAATAATAAAGCAGAAATAAAGAACACGCCGAATTTATAGTGGTTCACTCTGTTAACGAAGAGCTACGTCCACTGTAGTTCACTATCTGGTGTTGCGTGTACAAATAGCAGTATTACAAGGAAAACAGGATGAAAATAAACAGGTAAGAGTGTCTTTTTCTGTCTCTCTCTCTGTATGTTTTTCTTATCTATCTCTCTGTCTATGTTTCTGTATATGTCCTTTCAAGCCACCTCTCCGCTATGTATATACTATGGAGTTGAAACGTGGTCTCTAACCGTCAGATGGAGTGGAGTAGTGCTTTGCAGATAACTGTGATACTGGGATACGTGTCGGTAGATGATTTGCTGCAGAATCCACTACTTCCTCATATCTCGGTCCTGTATTCAACGTGCGTTAAACGTTAGAACATGCTATCCGTCGAACCGATATGAATGATCCAGTCGATCGGTTCGTCAAACGATCTGGACGAGCGGTACTTTAAATGAAC